>JACEFZ010021677.1:127500-204845 GCA_014155875.1 Cepaea nemoralis
ATTGGAGAGAGTTAAACATGTTTGGGTCATGTCCTTTACAGGGCGTAGCATTTTTTGGCCGTTTATGATTGACAAGAAAATTTTATATTCAGCAGTTTGCCTTCGATTTCTGAACGGAAACAACACGTGACTTCCTATAAATCTATTATGCAAGAAAATATGATTTGCCATTGCTATGAGTCAATGTGGCATTCCAGCCTTCCCTTGCCGCCTGTCTGGCGTGTCTAATTGAAACGTGACCCTAGCCTCATGCAGGCAGTCTGACTGAAGCCTCCCACATGGCCGTCTAGTCTGGCACTGAGGTAAGTGGTTGCTTGCTTAACCTGTCCCCGACAGATATTGGCCATAGCACAATATTTATTACACACAGGCGTCCCATTGGATAAATAAGACAGAGTGTATGTCAAGTTAATAATTTGTTTACACTAGATCCGTCACTGCGGCATGAGCTCTTCCAATTCTGCAGCATTCGTTTTATCCGTGATTATAACTGGGAGTGCAGGCAGGCCTGGTCGTGTCTGCGATATACTGAACTAAGCAGGGACACGGAATTGTAAAATGTCAGAAGTGTTCCTGACTAGCAGCCAGAGAAATGTGTGCATTGAATGACGGGTCTCCGATTTGTGTTGAACTGACCAATCCGCAACTGAATCGGTCTTTTATGTGTGTTCAATAAGCTGTCAATAAAAATCATCCGTTCCACGATGTGTCTTCGGTTTAGTGTCTTTCAGACTTTAAATATTCCTTCCTCTCTAAAAAAAAAAAAAGACACACACACATGCGCGCTCGCGGGCATATGATGTTTTTTCCCTACTAAAGAAAATTCATTCATGCACAGATACGTAACCAAACCTTTCAACGTACTATTGCCTAGAAAATCGCAAACAGTCATTCAATGCAGGGTTTGATTATGACGTCCTGTAAAGGCCTAACTTTAACAGGCAGATATTATGTTTGTCACCCTCTCTAGACACCCCATGCATGGTGTTTTGTAGTGAAGCCGTAGAGTTTCAAAAACATCTAACTATTCGTGTGATGGGTTTCTTTTCTTTCTGTATAGTCAAACCGATGCTTAGCACATAAAGCAGTGTTAGAGAACGATGCTTGGCTTTTAGCTTCACTTGAGTAATGGTGATAGTCATTCACATATTTCGTTTGTGTCTGCCATCTTATTTATACTTCTTTTCTGCCAGAACGGCGAGAATGGACATGTGAACACATTAAAGACACGGAGACGTATAGAGTTACATCAGCCTTATTTTTCAAGCCAGGCTCTGTTGCATCTGGAGGCTTCTTATGACATGTGTTATCTTTAGATGATCACTGGCAATTAGTTTGTGTTGTTAAATAAATAAATACAACCAACATTCACGCTGAGGATGAGTAGACTGCATTCAAAGTTGCGCTTCTCATCGAACACCTGGGTGTACGCACCTGGACATGCCGAAGTTAATTGTTGAACGCGTAGACCAGCTGGCAAATAATGCACCAATACAACCGGGAAGAAGCATGGACAGGGCTGATATCATCAATGCAGTACGGACTCGGCTGGTGGATACTGCTGAGACCTTTGCCCTAACTCCACTACACGAACTGGGAGCGATGGTATCCCGTGTGTTGCCGGGGCCCATAAGGGAAGAAAAGAATAGCAACACTGCAGCCTACCACGCATGTCGTAAGAGGCGACTAAGGAGGCTTGATGGTTCCGTCGCCCTGCTACTGAGTGAGTGCGTGGCGCGACACTGTGAGCTGTGAGGTTCGTGTGAAATGCTTTTGAATCTGCCCGAGGTTTTTTGGAATGTGACTGCATGTTCGGAGCGATGGCAAATGGCTATGTCCCAGAGTTGACCGGTTTTTGCCTTATGCAGAAATGCGTGGCTGCTGGGCTTCTGATTTACTGCCACTACCATCGACGATGAACAGTATTTCGTGGACTTTGTGGGTGAACATCTAGGAAACATCCAGATGGGAAAATGACTGCCGATTCCATCAGAGATAAACTGGGTGTTTCGTGGGGGACTTTTGTGTTGACATTCTGGCGGCAGCATTATGCATAGTGTATCTGTGCGGGCTGTTGTTTGTCGAGACTCCTGTCTTTTCCACTTTTCACATTGGACAGTGGGGAGCGTTTTGTGTGATATTCTTTGGCGCAGGAACGGAGCATAATGGGGACGACCCGTTGCTGTGAAGTTGGACCTGCGACTAACTAACTAACTAACTAACTCGCGTCAATGCAGTCTTCCAGGTTAAAAGAAGATATAATAAGCACATCTTCATCTGAACAGGAGAAGAAATATTATGGGATGGCTGCTGCATCGCATGACTGGGTACATATGGGGCTGCTCAATGTGCAGTGACGTTCAACATAACATAACATAACTTAACATAACACAATACCATAAACTTGTACGATGAGTGGTAAGTAGTGTGTGTTTATCAGTATATAAATAACGAAGAAAAAAATAACAAGACTTGTGATGTTTCTGTTCCTGGCGCTCCAAACTAACTGACTGGAGGTTAAGCCAACGAGCTAACAGAACCGCAAGAGGTATGTTGTAGTCATTTGTTAATTTACGCTCGTTACCCCTGCGCTAATCTCCAAAGTCAAGGCTGTGACATACTGGAGTAGGTTGGGGATTTGTTCACGTCGCTACATCACACAGTACTTACCGGCATTAGCAACCACTCAATAAAATGGTTATAGTTTGGCTCCTTCATGGTAAACAACTAGTGAAGATTAAATGCCAACTGTGCATTCAAGTAGAGGTCAGCCGAGCTAAGAGGTTTATCGCGCTCGCGCTTAAACTTCCTGTGTGCTGACAGCAGGGTAGTGGGTTACTTCCACACACGGGTCAGGACTTACACGTTAACTTATCGTTCAGAAAGCCATGGGAAACTCGTCATCATGTGCCATGCCGACAAGCGTGGGTTTTGCCATCTTACACGATCACCAAAGTCGTGGATTAGCTCTGTGTTTTCGTCCCCACCATGCAATGTAGTCAAGCCATCCAGATATTTACTTCTCTGCCTTCCCCTTTTTCTTTTCCCGTCAATCTTGCCAGTTGTCAACAAGTTCTCCAGTTTATTTCTTTTCATTACGTGCCCAAAAATATGAATGTCTACGTCTAATTTCTCTAATCAATTTGCAGTTTTCATTTGCCTCTTGTAGGATTTGCTCATTGGTTTTTCTGTCTGTCCATGGCATTCTTTGCATTTTCCTCAGAAAACACATGTCAACTGCCATTATATGTTTTTTTAGTTTGCCTGCTCATCGTCCACGTTTCACATCCATACACAAGTACAGGTTCTATGCAGCACCTCAACGTTCTTTTTCTCGTTACAACTGCAATCTTTTTATTAATCAGTATGTTTTCAATTTTGCAGAAGGCTACCTTTGCCATAGCTAGTTTTGTTATAATCTCTTCAAGGCAAATCCCATAAGATATTTTAAATGTTCGTTGTACCGACTAACTTGTTTAAGAATATCCCCATTTACCCTTAAATTATATTGTGGTATTTCCTTCTTCTTAGTGACGACCATAATCTGTGTCTTCTTACAATTTAATTCTAACGCTAGTTGTTCACTACGTGCAACAAACGCATCTACTAAATCTTGCAGATGTTCATTCATCTTCCTTCAATGTTTTGTCCTCATATTCTCTTTGTCAGAAGATATTCTTTGCATAAATATTATGCAGTCCTGGGGATATTACAAACACTTGTCTCACACTTCTCTTCACATCTACAAGTAACACACACACACACACACACACACACACACACACACACACACACACACACACACCGCTGATCTTATTATCGCTTGTTGTTCCCAGCGGAAGCATGTTGTCAGTCTTCTGCCATTGCCATCGTTACGCATTTTATCCAGGCATTTCACTAATTTGTCACGCTTAAGTCTTCCGAATGCCTTTTCTATTTTTCATACAGTGCAGAGAGAGAGGAGAGAGAGAGAGAGAGAGAGAGAGAGAGAGAGAGAGAAGAGAGAGAGAGAGATGAGAGAGAGAGAGAGAGAGAGGGAGATGAGAGAGAGATGACAGATGAGAGAGAGAGATGATAGAGAGAGATGAGAGAGAGAGTATAGTACTGAGAACATCGGAATAGGTTGCCAACGGAGAGCATTTATAAAACAGACATGCAAATATGAATGTAGACATCATCATCATCATCATGTGCCATGCCGATAAGCATGGACTGTCATGCTTGCCATCTCACACGATCGCCAGAGTGGTTGGTCAACTTTGTATTCCTGTCTCCAGTATGCCATGTTGCCAAGCAATCCAGATATTTATCTCGGTGCCTTCCCATACCCCCCCCCCCCCTCCCGGCCCAACTTTGCCAGCTGTCACCAAGTATTCTAGTTTCAAACGAACCCAACAAGTCTTGGCTTCCTACACCTAATTTCTGGAATAAGTTTGCGGTTTTCCTTTGCTTCTTGTAGGACTTGCTCATTTGTAATTATTGCGCAAACAAACCCGGAGTGATAGAGAGTGGCACGCGGCGGACACCAACGGAATGGATTGATCAGGAAACTTGGCGACCTGTCCTCGATCTGATATACTTGAAGATCATCATCACCCTGATAATAATACCCTAGTCAAGACACTTCTGTGTCCCACTGTAACGGTTTCCGCCAGTGTTCTCAAAATTAAATATTGCTTCTGTTAACACACGTTTCTTTTGACAACGACACAGATGTTATACCCCAATACGGATTTTATTGTGTATTCTCGCAAGTGTGAACATTATAAGTGTTTTGTATTGTATCTCATAGAACAGATAATTGTCAAATCGGATCACTCACTGGCTTCTGATCCATCGGGCAATGTAATGAACGATTTCAGGTCCTGTGGTATGAGAACTGAATTGTATATTCAGTACATAACTCAGCCAGTTTATTTGCTCCGCGATTCTCGACGACTGCTACTGTTTCATTTGGTGTTTTATCACTGTCGGGCCATGTCTTCTCTTCATAGAGTTTGTTGCTTTCTCGGCTTCCCACCTGAGGATACTAATGCCTTCAGTAATTTTAAATGTCGGTTCGTTGCATTGTTTTAATCCTCAAACAATAATTGCATTTATTCGGTCAATCTTTGTGATATCGTTCTCACCAAGAGGTATCTATCCTTACTTGTCTGATACATTCATAGAAAGATATATGCCTTGCTTTAAATGAAGCCTATTTTCTTTAAGTCTTCAGGCATTTACCTTATATGGTGATTCTTTTCTATATCTTCTAAATAAGTTCATATACTTTCAATCAAATTTGTTTGGCCTCTTTACACATAGCTTACTAACCTTTATCTAATAATAAACCTACCAACTTGGACATGATCTACCATTGAACCCTATGAGACACCTGTCAGTCTGTGTATGATGTAGCACTGAAGTTTGCTGAGACACCTGTCTGTCTGTCCATGCTGTAGCGCTGAAACTTGCTGAGACACCTGCCAGTCTTTCCATGATGTAGCGCTGAAACTTGCTGAGACACCTGCCAGTCTGTCCATGATGTAGCACTGAAACTGAGACATCTACCAGTCGGTCCATGATGTAGCACTGAAACTGAGACATCTATCAGTCTGTCCATGATGTAGCACTGAAACTGAGACATCTACCAGTCTGTCCATGATGTAGCACTGAAACTGAGACATCTACCAGTCTGTGTATGAAGTAACACTGAAACTCGCTTAGACATCTACCAGTCTGTGTATGATGTAACACTGAAACTGAGACATCTACCAGTCTGTCAATGATGTAACACTGAAACTGAGACATCTACCAGTCTGGGTATGAAGTAACACTGAAACTCGCTTAGACATCTACCAGTCCTGTGTATGATGTAACACTGAAACTGAGACATCTACCAGTCTGTGTATGAAGTAACACTGAAACTCGCTTAGACATCTACCAGTCTGTGTATGAAGTAACACTGAAACTCGCTTAGACATCTACCAGTCTGTGTATGATGTAACACTGAAACTCGCTTAGACATCTACCAGTCTGTGTATGAAGTAACACTGAAACTCGCTTAGACATCTACCAGTCTGTGTATGATGTAACACTGAAACTCGCTTAGACATCTACCAGTCTGTGTATGAAGTAACACTGAAACTCGCTGAGACATCTACAAGTCTGTGTATGAAGTAACACTGAAACTCGCTTAGACATCTACCAGTCTGTGTATGAAGTAACACTGAAACTCGCTTAGACATCTACCAGTCTGTGTATGAAGTAACACTGAAACTCGCTTAGACATCTACCAGTCTGTGTATGATGTAACACTGAAACTCGCTTAGACATCTACCAGTCTGTGTATGATGTAACACTGAAACTGAGACATCTACCAGTCTGTGTATGAAGTAACACTGAAACTCGCTGAGACATCTACAAGTCTGTGTATGAAGTAACACTGAAACTCGCTTAGACCATCTACCAGTCTGTGTATGAAGTAACACTGAAACTCGCTTAGACATCTACCAGTCTGTGTATGAAGTAACACTGAAAACTCGCTTAGACATCTACCAGTCTGTGTATGAAGTAACACTGAAACTCGCTTAGACATCTACCAGTCTGTGTATGATGTAACACTGAAACTCGCTTAGACATCTACCAGTCTGTGTATGAAGTAACACTGAAACTCGCTTAGACATCTACCAGTCTGTGTATGATGTAAACACTGAAACTCGCTGAGACATCTACCAGTCTGTGTATGATGTAACACTGAAACTCGCTTAGACATCTACCAGTCTGTGTATGAAGTAACACTGAAACTCGCTGAGACATCTACAAGTCTGTGTATGAAGTAACACTGAAACTCGCTTAGACATCTACCGTCTGTGTATGATGTAACACTGAAACTGAGACATCTACCAGTCTGTGTATGAAGTAACACTTAAACTGAGACATCTACAAGTCTGTGTATGAAGTAACACTGAAACTCGCTTAGACATCTACCAGTCTGTGTATGATGTAACACTGAAACTGAGACATCTACCAGTCTGTGTATGAAGTAACACTGAAACTCGCTTAGACATCTACCAGTCTGTGTATGATGTAACACTGAAACTGAGACATCTACCAGTCTGTGTATGAAGTAACACTGAAACTCGCTGAGACATCTACCAGTCTGTGTATGATGTAACACTGAAACTCGCTTAGACATCTACCAGTCTGTGTATGATGTAACACTGAAACTGAGACATCTACCAGTCTGTGTATGAAGTAACACTGAAACTCGCTTAGACATCTACCAGTCTGTGTATGATGTAACACTGAAACTGAGACATCTACCAGTCTGTGTATGAAGTAACACTGAAACTCGCTTAGACATCTACCAGTCTGTGTATGAAGTAACACTGAAACTCGCTGAGACATCTACAAGTCTGTGTATGATGTAACACTGAAACTGAGACATCTACCAGTCTGTGTATGAAGTAACACTGAAACTCGCTTAGACATGTACCAGTCTGTGTATGAAGTAACACTGAAACTCGCTTAGACATCTACCAGTCTGTGTATGATGTAACACTGAAACTCGCTTAGACATCTACCAGTCTGTGTATGATGTAACACTGAAACTCGCTGAGACATCTACCAGTCTGTGTATGAAGTAACACTGAAACTCGCTTAGACATCTACCAGTCTGTGTATGAAGTAACACTGAAACTCGCTGAGACATCTACAAGTCTGTGTATGATGTAGTACTGAAACTCGCTGAGACATCTACCAGTCTGTGAATGATGTAACACTGAAACTTGCTGAGACATCTACCAGTCTGTGTATGAAGTAACACTGATGTAACATGATGTGTGATGTACCTCTCTGAGACATCTACCAGTCTGTCCATGATGTAGCATTGAAACTCCCTGAGACATCTACCAGTCTGTACATGATGTAGCACTGAAACTCCCTGAGACACCTGCCAGTCTGTACATGATGTAGCATTGAAACTCCCTGAGACATCTACCAGTCTGTACATGATGTAGCACTGAAACTCCCTGAGACACCTGCCAGTCTGTCCGTGGTGTAACACTGAAGCTTACTGAGACATCTACCAGGCGAAACATGACCGCCCATGTTTGTAGGCGTGGCACATGATGATGATGTAAATTATCCTATGTTGTTTCTTACCACATTTTACATTCCGACATGAGAACGCTGATAAATATGTTTGTTGTTCTGTTGTACGGGGAGACTTACAAATAAATGTATGTCCGGCTGCGTATATACACGGTGTGACTGTAAGTAGAATACCGTAAGCTCACTAGGTGGTGACAAATAGCCGTCTAAGGTGAAAACACAGCACCAGAAAGGTGCACCTCAAATATAGCAACGACATCGCTGCAGGAGTCCAGCAGTAGGTAATTACACCAACACAGAACATGCATACGTTTGTAATGAAGCTTTATCTTGAATATAGGTGTCAAACATCAGACTGCATCTTACCGAATGATCAATTCTATACACACATACAACGTCGGACCAAAGTGTGGGTGTTGAGCGCAAGCGTGACATTTCTTGTCACCAAAGTAACAGTGGGGGACTATTGATCTGATCTACAAGCCCATTTAAGCAATATCGCAGCAATATAACAAATTATGAAGCAACAGTTGATACCGGACCTCCATGCCATGTTTTCTTAGGGGCAGATGTTCAGTGTGAATGTTTTCACGACAATGTTATAGAGATTGTAATGAGAGCTTTCATTCAATCCAGCACTGGGTGTATTCTGCATCATTTTTAGTTTGTTACTCTACATGCTTTACCTGCTACACCATTATTCTGTTGCGAATTCAAAGAACAAAGATTTAACCACAGGCGTATTTATGTTTGTATTTTAACTCACAGGTTCTGCTTGTCTGTTCTAGAAAAGAGTTGTCAAAGAGAGTATCATATGGAAGCTGACCAATATGTGGCAATGATCTCATAGATCTAGACTGCACCGCGACGAACCGGTACAGACCCATTTGGTGTGGATACGTCATCCACTTGCACACTCCTCAGGTTCATGCTCAATCCAACATCATGTCTTAAATTATTTATAGTTTCCCGCCATTTTCTGTCTCTCTGCACACCTTTGTGCAACACTCCCCCCCCCCCCCCCACCCCTCATGCATTTACCTGACGTATTCACTGGACACTGCCCACCTGACCTCTGACGCGACCGCGCATCCTCGTACTGCCGCTTACATAAGCTCACTCACTTCCGTCAGCGTTCGTCATTTCATATTCAGGGTAAGTACCACATAGTTGTGTCCATTCTTTCCTTTGTTTTCATTTTGCTTATCGTATCTTAATGTAGTCACTGCAGTGTCATCTTCTTCAATGATCTATTGTGTTGTATGTTTTGGTGTTGTTTGCTGAGGGAAGCTTGTCAACGCAAATCCCCTGTTTTCAGTGATTTAAGCTTCGTCAAAATGGCCTTCACTCCGTGTTTGTATACAATTTACATTTCCACATCTGTGCCGCAGTTTAACCCATCTTATATATACTATGATATATATATATATATATATATATATATATATATATATATATATATATATATATATATATATATATATATATATATATTGCAACCAAAATATAACCAGAAAGCTCAACGAAATGGAAAAACAATGACACAGATACAATACAACCGTTTCATCAAAAATTCTTTGTCAACGGATAAGGAAAATAAAACAACAAACAGCAAACAGTCTGTGTATTCTGTTGACACCAGCAGCTTCTCAAGCATCTCATGTCTCGTGCTCCCAGCCGCGCTGGTGTACCTACAATCAAAATGTCGTTAAAATGCGCACACTTGAGTGAAATTGTGCACTGGAACAGCAGTGAATGTTGGAACACGACAAGGAAAGTCCTACATACGGAAACATATATACTTCTGTAATTAGTGTCATGTGGTTAAATTTATTAGGAAAACGTGTAGTAAGAACACCGCCGGGGCTGCCCCAGCTATCTCACTGCCGCCACGCTGTATTAACTGTGTGATGGCCATTAGGCCGTGGGTAATTGCTGCGACACTGCCACCTAGTCTCTGACATGATCTCTTTGTTGTGCAGGGCACACGGACAGTCACAGACATCGTTGGTGCATGCTAGCACAATACTTGCAAGTTTCACTACGACATTGCTACAGTGATCATATGCTGTAATTCACCACAATACATCATCATCATACTCAATGCTCATAAACGCAGGCGGTCATGGTATGCCATCTCACACGATCACTAGAATCTTGGAGCGGCCTGTATTCTTGGCTCGATGATGCCACTTGGCCAGGCCTCGAGACATTTATTCTTCTCTTAGCTCTTTTGCCATCAATGCTTCCAGTTATCACCAAGTTTTCCAGTTTATTTCTTCTCACAGTTGTATATCTTTTACAGGACGGAGCAGTCAACCCAAGCATTTTTTGGCTGCTTGTGATTCCTGGGCAAGTTTACATTCAATAGTTTGCCATTGTTTCTGAACGATCAGCACCCATACCATTTCATTAAAAAAAAAAAACGTAAGGCGGTCTACTGCCAAAACGCCCACAGCTGTGTTTCGAACGCGGTAGGCAGGATTACGAACTGTGCCCGTAAACTCTTCGCCACGGAGCAAGCTTCACCTCACAACTTGCCTAAACATCTTGACTGTTTAAATCTAATTTCGCAAATCAATTTACGGAGTTCATTTGTTTCTGGTAGAAATTTCTCATGGTTTTCGTGTCCGTCCCTGGTGTCCCTTGATTGTCCCCAGCAGCCACATGTCCACTATCATAAGATGTTTTCAGGTTCTCTGTTTATTGTGCATGTTTCATATGCATATAACAACATAGATTCTATACAGCACCTGGCACTCTTTTTCTTATTGCAAATGGCAGCTTTTTATTGTTCAGTCTGTTTTTAATCTGGCAAAAAGCTACCTTTGCAATAATGATTCTGCTTCTGATCTCTACAGGGCTAATTCCACAAGATATGACTGTTCCCAGATAGTTGTCTTCATTCACTAGTTTAAGAATTTTCCCATTTTCTTCAATGTTACATTGTGGTATTTCTTTCTTCTCGGAAACGACCATAATCTGTATTTTCTTACACTGTAACGTTTGTCCCAGTTGTTCACAGTGAACAATACTCGCACCCGCAGGTCCGCATGGTCAAATGGATAAGAACGCGTGTTTTTAAACATCCGGTGTGCTGATGCCGAGATAAGCGGTTCAACCCCTACACTGGACAGCTGGATTAAAATGTCGCCCTTGAATTGGGGAGAAGTCTGAGTGGGTTCGCCTGATGGCGAGGGACACTGTTAATAAAGAAAGCTAATCCACACGCAAAATTCAGTAAAAAAACTACTATAAATAGTGTGTATGGACTACGCTTGAGTTCAAATCGAGCGAGCACAAAAAAAAACAAAAAACACCTGCATCCATTAAATGCTGTAGATCCTGTTCATGGTTCAAAAGAAAAAAAAAAGGATCTGGAGACTTGACACATCTCTGTCGCACCTCTCTCTCTCTCTTCTCTCTCTCTCTCTCTCTCTCTCTCTCTCTCTCTCTCTCTCTCTCTCTCTCTCTCTCTCTCTCTCTCTCTCTTTATAGGCCAGAGTTGGCCTATTTTATTATCAACTGTTATGCAGCGTAATGCTTCCAATATATGTGTTTGATAAGTCTAAGGTTTGCCCCATCATAGTGTAGATCTGCAGCCGAACACATCTGTAACGACAGGTCTTCCTTTATCGAAAATGTCTATGTAGTCAGTGCAGCAAAGATCCAGGTCTTTGTGTATGTCTATCGAACTCTATCCACCAATGTTCTCAGCGTGTTAGAATATTACAGTGCTGAATAATCACTGCAGATCAAGATTTGTGGAATTTGATGACATTAATAATCAACTTGTCCTCTACAATGGTCCTTTGACGGTAGCTATTGAGGAGCAGCCGTCAAAGTTTCAACTTGAGCTGTCAGGGAAGAAAAGGATAGCACTTTCAAACTTGTTATTGCTGACAGGTTATGACAGCAGCGAGATGTTGATCAACAGATCCGCTCTGTGTGTGGAAGCACGTATGTATGTAACAGTGCATTTTCCAACACAAACGAAAGGACAAGAGCTTGTGGAGTGTTGGCTCTTTGTTGTATGTATTGAGACTTTCTTTGGCGTAGACACTGACGGACACTTCTGCTTTTGTGAAGTAGTCAGAATGCCCATAAAACTCTACATGAAGAAATGGTAATACATGAATGAACGCATCCTGGTGTTCTTCACTTGAAGCGTTAGTATACGTCATCAGGCTATGATTTTACAATATCATCATCAGCATGTGCCTTGCTAGATGGCGTATTAGTTCGTGTCACTCCAACGATTTTGGTGTGCTGTAAAAAAAATGACATTCCTTCTCTCCACTTCCTTAGACCAGCATTATGTCTTCTTTCTTCTTGGAGGAGGGGGGGGGGCGACCATGGTCAGACGACTTTAACAACATTCTTTGAACTGACTGGCCTAATGATAATGATGGTATTAGGGATGATAGAGGAAGCCAAGGATTACTGGAACTAGTAAACATGCCCATTCCAGCATTTGAGGACGTGCAATGTTTGGCAGATACATCTTTTCTTGATAGTATCACTGGGAGAACTTCGCATAATTCGTTTCATGTGCCATGTGACTAAAATATTAATGAGAAGAATAATGGGAAGGATACGAAATAACATAAAACCACATATCGAATATGCGGGATGTGGATTTGTGGAAGGTAAAGGAACAAGCAATGCCATATACGTCTTGAGAACATTAACAAAAAGAATGATTGAAATGAACAGATCTATATTTATGCTTTCTTGACTACTGTGGGGCATTTGATAAGGTAAAAACACGAACAAATGATTAAAATGTTGGAAAAAAATTTAAACTTTGATAGTAAAGATTTGAGAATAATAAAGAACACACAATGTCAACAAAGAACAGCCATAAGAGTTGACAACCTATTGGGGACATTTTAACACACTAAACAGGGTATTAGATAAGGTTATGTGCCAGCACACATCTGTGCAATATTGACAGCGAAACAATACATGAGATCCGTTCAAGACACGCCAGGAAATCTCAGTAGCTGAGCATCACGTGAACAGTCTGACTTATGCTGATGGCATGGTTCTGCTCCCTGACAATGAAACGCAGTTCCAAGAATTGACTGATATAATTGCAACAGAGAGTCAAAAAAAAGGAATAAGTCTAAATAATAGAAAATGAGAAGTAACGGTTATTACAAAGAAATGTGTGCGTGGTCAAATGCAACATCAAAGTCCAAGGAACCATTCTTCTTCTTCTTCTTCTTCTTCGTTCATCCGGAGTTTTTTTTCGGATGTGATTGCGTTGTGCCTGTTTACAGCAGAGCTGCGTTCTTGCGCCGTTAGGCCGACACATCCGACTTCTGCGGGCATTTGTTGACCGGGTTAACCTTCCCGGGGGTTTCTTAGGACGTTTGACTCTCACTGTTGTGGTGTTATCCCCCATCCCAGCTGGTCCATATAGAACAGCCAAAGATCCTGGTCAGCCCTCAAGGGAAGGCAGGGGCAGACCATGGGCATTCCCCGCCATCCAAGGAGGCTTCCATAATTGCAGAGCCGATACATAGCGCTCTGGTACTGGGCTCACCCAAGGAATCGTCACGTCCTGCACATGGCTGCTTAGCCTCACTTCCGTATATTGGGCCTTCCGTTCACCATAGGCTGTTCTTCCGGAAACCAGAAGTATGCAGTCTGCAGATGACATCCACACAGTGAGCTTTCGATTCGGACTTTCCATGTAATGGATTTGCTATCCAAGCAATATTCCATTTGTGCCACTAGGACACTTTTCCACCTTTTATGAAGTCCACACAGTGGGCTTTAGATACGGACTTTCCACGTAATGGATTTGCTATCCAAGCAATATTCCATTTCAAGCCACTAGGACACTTTTCCACCTTTTATGAAGCCCACACAATGGGCTTTTGATTCGGACTTTCCACGTAATGGATTTGCTATCCAAGCAATATTCCATTTCGTGCCACTAGGACACTTTTCCACCTTTTATGAAGCCCACACAGCGAGCTTTCGATTTGGACTTTCCACATAATGGATTTGCTATCCAAGCAATATTCCATTTCATGCCTCTGGGTCTTCATGCACCTTTAAATGTCAACCTGTATGTAGTTAAAGTAAGCTGCGGTCAACTTGAGCTTGTTGATATCTCCATAGAGCTTGTCCTCAAATGAAGCAGGTGTGGGCCAAAATATCTTTCTCTGTTCTGCATACGTTGGGCAATCCTGCAGCAAATGTTTTGCTGTCATTTTTCCAGTTCTACAATTACATTCATCGGTATCTCCTATCTTTAGTTTATTGAACAAGTGGTATTTCAGCCTGTTATGTCCTGTGCGGAGTCTGAAGATTGCTACTTGTTCTCTTCGGTCGAGTTTGTAATATGCATCATCCTTCTGATGGCCTGGATGCTCAGATTCCCATTTGGTTCTATAAGTGCTTTTTATCAACCTCTTTGCCTCATTATAGGTTATGTCTATGTCAGGCTGTGGTAGTCGTCCGCCCTCTTTTGCCAGTCTGTCAGCCTCTTCGTTTCCAGGTATACTGCAATGTGATGGGATCCACTGTATTACAACTTTTTTGGATTTCTGGCATAGACCATGGAGTGCTGCTCTTAGGTCAGTTAGTTCTGTGCTGTTATTGCTCTTGAGTATTGAGACAGCTGACTTTGCATCTGTGAAGATAGCTATTTGCTTCTCTTTATTTTCCTCCATCAGGAGCATTTCTGCTGCAGTTTTCAAAGCCTCTACCTCCGCTTTGAAGTTACTTGAAAATTTTCCAGTTGCCATTGAATGTGTTTTTTTTCACTCCATTTTTTAAATTTAGGAGAATTCCTCCTCCTCCATTCTCTATTGAATTTTTGGCTGATCCATCTGTATATGCATGGGTCCAATTCCTGCTTGGGTAATGTTCTTTTATGTAGTTTAGGGTTATTTCTCTTCTTTCGGTTTCATGCTGAGTGTTCTTTTTCTCAATACCAGGAATGTTTTCTATCATCTCAGGCAGTTGCTGCTGTCTCCAAGCTGGGAACTTGTGTGCATTGTGTATGGGCTTGACTGTTGATATGTTAAGTATAGGATCTGCCCTAATCCTTCGTTTTGCAGTTTCTACAAAGTTGCTACGCTTCAGTCTTCCCTTTCCAAAACCATTAAATCTGTTGTACATAGGGTGGTCTGTCAATCTTCTAAATTTTTCTGCTTGTTGCTGGGCTCTGCTATCTCTTCTATCCTGCATTGGTTGTAAACAAGTGATCTTTTCTAGTTCATTAATAGGCGTTGTCTTCAGGCTTCCAGTTATGATTCGCATTCCTTGGTTTTGGACTCTACTTATTTTGTTAAAGTTTGACTTAGCTGCTGTTGCCCAAGCTGCAATGCCATATTCCAGTACTGGCCTCACCCGTCCAGTATATAACTTCTTGAGAACTTTCTCATCTGCTCCCCACGTTGTACCAGCAAGCTTTTTCATGATTGCCATTCTCTGCCTTGCTCTTGTTCGATTTTTCTCAACCTGTGTCTTCCATGTCAGGCGACGATCAAAGGTGACTCCTAGATAGTTTGGATTTTCTTCATGGCGCAATATTTTTCCATTCAATACCAGCTGAGGTTGCTGAGTTTTATTTGAGAGGGAGAACACTGTGCATGTTGTTTTCTCCTCACTTATCTTCACTAGCCATGATTTTGACCAGTCCTCTAGCGCTAATAAGGCTTGCTGTATTCTGCTGTTAGCTGTACTAATATATTCTTCAGATGTCCATATGGCTAGGTCATCTGCAAAGGAGGATGTGTGTACTCTGGCTGGAAAATTTTCTGTGATGTCATTTATATATGCTAGGAATAATGTTGGTGAAAGAACTCCTCCTTGGGGGACACCTTGCTCCAGCAGCATCATTTTGCTTGTTTGTCCTTGTACTTTTGTCCTGGCAGTTCTGTTCTCAAGGTAGTGGCTGATCCATTTATACATTTTTCCACAAACATGCATGTTTTGCAGTTTTACTTTCAGTCCTTCCTTCCATACTTTATCAAATGCTTTTTCTAAATCTATCCAGACTGCTAGTGTGTGCTTTTTCTCTTGGAAGGCATCCTCTATTTCCTGAGCTATATAGGTTATTTGATCTTCAGTGGATCTGTATTTTCTGAATCCTGCTTGGTGTGGTGTTAAGAGTTTGTTTTCTTCCAGATGCCATGTTAGCCTGCCATTGATAATGCGTTCCATTAATTTCCTACACAGCTAAGTAGACTGATAGGTCGATAGCCATTTGGTTCTTCCAGGTCTTTTCCTTTCTTTGGGACTGGTATTAGTATAGCTTCCTTCCATGCCTGTGGGACTATTCCTCTCTTCCAGCTGTTATTTAGGACTGCTAGTAGTTTCTTCTTTGCCTTGGTGCCTAGTCCTATTAGCATTTCATTTGTGATTCCATCCTTTCCTGGTGATTTCTTCTTTTTTAGGGTATTCATTGCCTGTTCCATTTCTTCCATTGTTAGATTTGCCATCATATATTCTGCTGCTGTCTCTGTATTTCTATGATGTATCTGTTTGTCTTTGATTGCTTTCTTCTGTTCGGTTGTAATATCAATGTGGTTTGCATTTGCATAGTGTTCCATTAGTGCATTTGCAGCCTTTTTGCCTGTAAGCAAGGCATTTCCTTGTTTAATTGTTATTTGTTTGTTTCTAGGTCCTTCATTGTTCATGGCTTTCACTAGTTTCCATAGTTTGTTTCCATCCCTGTCAAAATTCAGGTTTTCTGTTTTTTCCCTCCAACAATCTCTTGTTGTTTGATTTACTGTTCTTTTATATTTTGCTGAGATGGCTTTGAGAGAGATGTTTGCTTCAATTGTTTGTTCTCTCTCTGCTGTCTTCCTGGCATCTTCAACTTTGTCCTCCAAACTTTGTAGTTCTTCAGTCCAGTATGGTTTGTAATTTTTCCTCGCTCCTCTTGGAATGGACTCAGTGGCTGCCTGTATTATCGCTCTGTTTAGACTTTCCACCATTTGCTTTATGTTGCCATATCGTGTATTTATGTTTTCACAATATTTGTCTGTTAGTATGGCAAATCTGTCCCAATCTGCTCGTTTGTAATTCCAGCGGGGCAAGGGCTTTTGCTCCTGTGGAACATACTCCATATTCATTTCAAGCTTGATTGGTCTGTGGTCACTACCTGCTAATTGGTCCAGCACATGGCGATCGATTTTGTGGAGGATGTCTCCTGTGCAGAAAGCTAAGTCTGGAGTAGAAGTGGTAAGCCATCTTCTGGAGTAGAAGCTCGGTGTGTCATCCGCTTTGTTGAGTAGATGGAGATTTGAGTCTATTTCCCAGTCCTCCAATTCATCTCCTCTTTTGTCAGTATCTGGGTATCCCCATCTTTCTGAACGGCTATTAAAGTCTCCGACAATAATGCAGTTTGTGTCAGTTATTTTCATGTTTGAGAGTGTGAAGGTCCTTATCTGCTGGGCTATACAGATTGTAGATTCTTATTTTCACGTCCTTTATCATTATATCAACACCTATAATTTCCGTTTGGTTGTTAGAGATCACAGATACTTCGCTGCAAGGTATTGTATTTCGTGTAAGTATTAGAACTCCTCCTTTGTGTCCTTCGCGGTCGAAACGTGTGGCCTGATATCCTCTGACTGAGAATTTGTGATTGGCGTTGAGGTGTGTCTCTTGAATGCATGCCACATCTATTCTATCTTTATGAAGACGCTGTGTTAGGGAGTCTTTCTTCTTGTAAACTCCTTCGGCATTCCACTGTAGTATGTTGAGTGTCCGGGGTATTTGGTCAATAGCTCTTAACCTACTCCTCTGTGCCTTGACTCCACAGCACAGGGGAAGGTGACCACCAGTAGTCATGGGTGGACCCCCTCGAGGCAGGGGGCCCGGCACTATCACCGCCTGATGGGACTTCACGGGATTAGCACCATATCGATTAATTTTGATTTGTGACATCATGAATTAAGTTACGTTGCACTGCTTTGTCAAGCCTGTGGCTCAGTACATCCGATTTCGACAAGCATTTATTCGGGATGCTTTCCCTAGCCTTTGACTGTCCCCAGTCTACCTACAAGGCAGCAGGTTTCACGTTGCACTGCTTTGTCAAGCCTGTGGCTCAGTACATCCGATTTCGACAAGCATGTATTTGGGGTGCTTTCCCTAGCCTTTGACTGTCCCCAGTCTACCTACAAGGCAGCAGGTTTGTGTGTCTCTTCGTCTGGTCCCTCTCCCTTGACCTGTCCGACATGGGTGGCCCTACCAGTAGCTGTGCTACCGTCGGCATAGCTCTTGGGGTCATTGGGACGCACAAGCCCCTCTACCTCGTCACGGTGGACACACAGCAGAGGGGAGGAACCATTCTAAAACAAGACAATGCATCTAACTTGGTATTTTAATTACCTCAGATAAAAGATACATTAAGGTAGTTAAATGTAGCATACCCAACACAGAGGCAGCATTTCACAAAATGGCTAATATTCTCTGTAAAATAGCTTTGTCAATCGATTTGAGAAGAGTTCTTATGAGCTGTACTGAGCCAATTTTGAGTATGGAAAGAATCACAGATAATTAGCAGACAAGTAGGGGTTTATGTGGAGGTTGCGGAGATGTAGTTTTATAGAAGAATGATAAGAACACACTAGGCAGATAAGAGAAAACAATGATGATATCTTGAAAGAAGTTAACCCATAAAGAGAACTGGATACTCCTATCAGAAGATATCACAAAGAGAACTCGTTACTCGTATCAGAAGAACTCACAAAGAGAACAGGTTACTCGCCCAGAAGAACTCACAAAGAGAACAGGTTACTCGCTCAAAAGAACTCACAAAGAGAACAGGTTACTCGCTCAAAAGAACTCACAAAGAGAACAGGTTACTCGCCCAGAAGAACTCACTAAAGAGAACAGGTTACTCGCTCAAAAGAACCCACAAAGAGAACAGGTTACTCGCTCAAAAGAACTCACAAAGAGAACAGGTTACTCGCTCAAAAGAACTCACAAAGAGAACAGGTTACTCGCTCAGAAGAACCCACAAAGAGAACAGGTTACTCGCCCAGAAGAACTCACAAAGAGAACAGGTTACTCGCCCAGAAGAACTCACAAAGAGAACAGGATTACTCGCTCAAAAGAACCCACAAAGAGAACAGGTTACTCGCTCAAAAGAACCCACAAAGAGAACAGGTTACTTGCTCAAAAGAACTCACAAAGAGAACAGGTTACTCGCTCAGACGAAGACAGTCCACATTCTTTAGGTATGTCAAGAGAAAGGGAAAACTGGAATGTGGTCAAACTGGAAAGTGGGAGTGGAAGACCAAGCGAGAAGATGCTGGACAGTCTAATATTATATCATGAAGGAACAGACATCAGTATAAGAAATGATTGGCTTCACACGAAAGATAACATGATCATCAATACTACATTGCATGGACTGTAAGAAAAAGAAGAAATATGTACATCTAGAAAGTGAAGTCTCTGTTTCATTGGCAAGATTGCAGTCTTACAAGTTTGTCTTTTCAAAAAGTTCGAGTCTCGTTTCATAAAAAAAAAAAAAAAAAATCATTGCCTATAGACGTGCATTTGAAGAGCCAGGTAAAACTCCTGGTCCAATAATCCCGAAACCCAAAAAGACAGCTTTGCCCCATCCCTGCCACATGTCTCGTTGTCGATAGGTATTGTAATGATCATTATATTAGCTGGTGATAGATATTATTGTGATCATTATGATCTCCCGGTTTTTATACTTCACCTCGACACCGCAAGGTACAAGAATAACACGATGAGATGAGATTATATTAGATGGTGATAGATATTACAGTGATCATTACATTATTTGGTAATATATTTTATAGCGATCATTATATAAAGTGGTGCCGGTCTCTCTGGCCGAGGGGTTACAACACTTTCTCCGTAATCCCGTTTATCACGCAGAGTCTCGTAGCGGGCGAGAACTGGGAGCGGTTCCTCCCTCGCTGGTGACATGCGGGATAGCAGAGCCGGTCGCTCAGAAAGCAATGGCAAACTACTGAGCGTAATCTTGCCAAGAAATCAACAGACAGCTGAAAGATGCTAATGTTGACAGCGATGTCCTGTAAAGGATATGCGAATTCTGAATTCTGATATTAAGTGGTGATATGTATTAAATTGATTATTATATTTGTCACGAGATAAATAAACTTGTTCGTGTCGATCGATGACAACCAAGCCCGGCATTGGTCTGCAAACACAATAGACCCTGTGTTGTTGAACAGACTGAGAAAATACGTCGTTGGAACTGTCTGCACCTGGTCGGCTTTTTTGTATGAGATCAAAGTGAGTCACGTCACGATGTCTACACCTGGTTGACAGTTTGTTGACAGGTTGTTGTTCGAGAGATGTGCACTGGCGTCATCTGTTTACACAGCGGGAGTTGGCCGTTGCAAGTGATAGACAGAATGTCTGCCAGAGGTCGGAAGGATTCTGTCATATGGGGGAAAGGTCTCTGGCTCACAGACAGCCAGGATATTTGTTGGATGAGACAAAGAACTCCCCAGATGAAAAGGAAACTTGACAGCTAATTGACTCTGGTTAGTCTAGAAACAGGAGGACAAAGCCAGATTCTGGACTGATTGGCGTCTGGACTTTTTGGTGACGTCACTCAAGCACCCATATAAAACCCAGTGCGGTAAACAGGTGGAGGGAGTCGAGAAAAACATTCTGAAGTGTTAGGATAGGTGCATTATTCCGAGTTGCGTTACATGAGTGAAACTATAATGTCTTAGTGGTGATAGTTATCCGCGGACATAGATCCAATTTGATTGCATAGTTTCTCGAGTGGCAACAGAAATAAGCATATGGTAGGCTATTAATAATATCTAATTTAAGAGTATGATTAGGAATAGAGTACAGTGCTGTGCGGTGATCTAATGTATTATAGGTGCAGGTGATATAATGTATTATGATTAGTGATAGAATGTTCTATTAGTGCGGTGCTAGAAAGTATCATAGGAGCGTCGGCACTGGTATCCTATTGTGTGGCTCAACTAGCTTATGTGATATATCATTTTACTCAGGGAGTTGAGGACAATGTTGTGGAATAATAATTAGAGAGATTAAGGATGGTTGAGAGGGAGGAGGGGAATGTGAAATGGTAGGATCTTCCAGTAGGGCATCTGCTGGGTTTCTACCCGTTCCTTTATTCTTTCCTGGTGTTGCCATGTATAAGACCATTATGATGCGCGATTTGGCCGTATGACAGAGATCGGATCTCTGTTATAGATCTGAGTGCTGCTATTGGCCTACAATCACCTAATTACGGTCAGGATTGAGTTGCCCTCACCATGATGTTATCTACTCTACAGGTTCCATTTACAGTTCCCCTTGAGTGTTCCACGTGAGTGTGAGATGATTTATTACGAAGAAGCAGTTCAAAGTTTTATACAATGATGACTCATGGAAAGAAGACAGAGGTTGCTGAGAGGTTTTACACGGGGCTCAGAACCTAGTTGTTCCGCAGAAACCTGACTTCTGCTGAGTAGGACTTAATTCAACATATGTGTTGTGTTTAATGAGTGATAAGCTACATCACCGAAGATTAATAACTCACATACCAAGGACATATATATATATATACCACACATCTACCTAACAAACATTAATAGGTTGTGTTCTAAAAGAGGGGAAAATGTTATAATCAGAGACTTATGAACATTAGATTTTCCCCAAGTGACATTTCAGTTAATTGGAAGATTATCAGTTCAACAAACATTATGAAACAGAGTAACTTCACCGTGTGGTAGAGTGAAGACCAAGATCAACAGTGTCTATCGGATTACCAGCATCCTGTTTGTTCGAGTGATTGGAGAAAGTTGTCATCTTCTGGGTGAGGTTCACTGTCCGGAATAAATGGTGCTGTTGTGTGCCTAAGCACTATGATGTTACAGACTTTGCTTCTAAATCACTGGTCCTACCAGTAGAATACACTTCGACACATTCTACACCTTATACACACACACACTTCTCCTACATATACTCTTTGCTTTAATAAATTTCTTGTTTTTATTTGTTGAGGCTAGAGTTGTCAAGTATGTTATGTTGGGGAAGAATGAGAGGGGGCATGATCCAGGAGTGAGCAAGAGTGAGAAGAAGGTGTCCTCAGATTGAGGGAGTGTGTGGACGGAGTCTGCTGGATATCTCCAGAATAGAGATATTGGATTAAAACATAATGTGGGTGTGGATTCCCTTCACTCCAGGGACGACACTAAAGTGGTAAAGAAGAACAAGTAACTACTACGACATTCATTCTTTACACACACGACATTTATTGGGGCTCGTAAACGGGATCTTTTGTACAACGGGATCTTTAGACAACTGGGTCTTTTAACACGGGATCTTTAGTTAGAGGATGAAGATATCCTATTAGTGAGAATCTAGCTAGAGTGAATGTGGATAGGTGTTAGGATTTATCTTACCTGGTCACACTTAACACGTCTGCATAGGTCTGTGGTCCTGATTCTACTCTTGTCACTGAGTGATTGTGTTGTGTTGTGTGGTGATATATATATATATATTTATTATATATCATTATCTATATAGTTGTTTAGAGATAATCTATACTCTATCTGTTGAGTTACCTCTCTGTAAAATGGCCACTCCTAAACTGACTACGGCGGAACTTAGGGCAAAGGGGAAGAAATGGGATTGTCGGGTTCTGCACTAACAGATTACATACAGGAGGTGGAGAGAGAGTATCGTCAAGCAGAAAGGGAAGATCGAAAGGCCGAGTTGGAATTGAGAAGGATGGAATTGGAAGCAGAGCAAGCTGCGAAGAAATTTGAAGCTGAGCAAGCAGCTAAGAAATTTGAAGCTGAGCAAGCAGCTAAGAAACTTGAAGCTGAACAGGCTTCTAAGAGATGGGAAGCGAAACAGGAAGCTCAGAAAAGGGAGCACGAGTACCGGATGCGGGAACTCGAGCTCAAGAGGCAATCTAGTGGGGAAACTGAGGGAGCAGTGGGAGGTTCCTCTCTCCCTGGCTCAACACCAGTAAGTGGACATAGCTACCATGCTATGAAGTTCCCTCTAGCGATCTTCGAGGAGGACAAAGAGAAGATTGACCAGTACCTTCAACGCTTCGAGGCTATGTCAGTTGCCTATGGGTCTGGAGCGTGACAAATGGAATCTTCAAGCTATCCCAGGGATTACGCGGGACCGGTTACGAGGTTTATTCTCGCCTGCCACCAGGACATGAGAACAATTATGACGAGTTGAAGATGGCTTTGCTGAAACTATTTGAAGTTACGTCACATACCTAGCGGAAAAAATTTCGAGGAGCGAAACGACAACAGGGGGAGTTGTTCGCCGCCTATAGTCTGCGTCTGAAAGCATATCTCCATAAGTGGATGGATTTCTCTGGGTTCGCGCATGACTATGAGAGTCTGGAAGAGCTCACGGTAGTCGACCAGATGCGGAAGCAAATGTCGAAACCTCTCAGGACATTCTTGGGAGAACAAGGGGTGGAACGAATAGACATGGTGACGAAATTGGCGGAACGGTTCGTCGAGGTCCATGGGGAGGCAGTCGAAAACCTTTCTACCAACACCAAAAGTCAGGAAAAACATAACCTGAAGAAGGCCAAGAGCACAGGAACTAAGAAGGTGGAAGCCATATGTCAAAACTTCAGAGGAGAGTTCGGAGAAGACGAAGGGGGAAAGCAAGAAAACTTCGAGCTCTACACAAAAACGACCATGGTCGGAGAAGTGGTGTTCGATTTGTAAGTCACCTTCTCACAATACGAAGGGACTGCATATCGAAGGCTAAGAGCCCTCACTTCGCAGCATGTCAAGTGACTTCCAAGGCAGGTTGGACACGGACAATGCCAAGGTCGACAAGGAAGCTCGCCACCAGGAGAGCTGAATCAAGTCCGGCACTAGAAAATCTAGGACAGGGAAATGGTGCAAACAATGCAAGGTCGAATACACCACAATGCTATTGACTGCAGGGGAAAGTCAGGAGACTCTAAATTCGTCGCGTGCCCCGGGAAACCTAAGGTGGGAGCCCACCGAACAGGTCGAGGCCGAAGGAGAGACTCCAGACCAGGAAAAACCACCTGTAGTGGAATTGGTAGAGGTTAACGGTCGTCAAGTGGAGTGTTTATACGACACAGGACTGGACGGGGAGGCCGTGATTTCTGCGGATCTGGTACATCCAGAACAATTCACAGGTGAAACCATGGAGATACAGCCTGCACAGAAGAGTGCTGTAGCCATGAAATTGCCCATTGCCAGAGTGGAGATTCGGTCAAGATATGTCACGGCACCATCAAGGCCGCTGTGTTGACCGATCCCATTTTCCCCGTAATCCTCGGTTGCCGGTATGTCTTTCTGGGAATGCCCAGGGAGCCAATCCATATGGGAGCAATACAGACTCGCTCTCAGACGAAAACGGATGAGGCAGAAGCAAATGTGACTAACCCACTGCCAGGGGAGTTGCGAACTGCCCAGAGTGAGGATGCTACGTCTACGTCCTTGCTACAAAAAGCTGCAGAAAAGTGCTGATCCACCCAAACGGGGGCAGTACTATATGAAGAATAGGATACTCTACAGGAGAGCCGGAAGGGGAGACAACCTACATGGTCAGTTGGTGGTCCCAAAGGCCCACCGTTCCCAGATTCTTCATATGGGGCATACCATCTCATTCAGTGGGCATATGGGTATTGCCGCCACGATGCAGCGAATTTCCTGCCATTACTATTGGCCGGGAATGACAGGTGATGTGCGTCGGTATGTGAAGTCATGCCCTGAGTGCCAGAGGGTGGCACCGAAACACTGGACAGCGCCGGTGGTCTTGGGTGAAATGCCCATCATGAACTCTCCTTTCGAGAGGGTAGCCATCGATATTGTGGGTCCACTTCCTAGGACTAGGAAGAGGAACATGTACATACTCACCATGGTGGATTGCTGTACAATGTGGGGTGAAGCCATACCGTTGACCACAATTGACTCGAAAAGAGTGGCGGACGCACTGATGGAGGCCTTTACAAGATTAGGCTTTCCTGATCAAATACTGACGGACAATGGGTCCCAGTTTTGTGGAAAACTTATGGAGGAGGTATTTAGGGTATTCCACTCTAACCATATCCATACCAGCCCTTACCACCCTCAAGCCAATGGCCAAGTAGAGCGTTTCAACGGCACGTTGATGACAATGCTCAGGAAACTAGCGCAGGAAAAACCTGATAGGTGGGATGAATATATCCCAGCAGCCCTCTTTGCCTATCGGGAAGTTCCTCATGGCTCAACAGGACTACCACCCGCTACGTTGCTGTTTGGTCGTCCAATCAAGGGACCGTTGGAAGCCATGTTGAGGAGTTGGACTGAAGAGGGGACGTCAGAAGAAGTGATCTCTTCTTACAAATATGTGGAGGAACTGAAAGAAAAACTTCACAAGGGATGGACTCTGGCAAATCAAAACTTGAAAAAGGCCAGAAAAAGACATGCGGCTTACTACAACCGTAGGTCTAAAGACAGATCTCTAGAGGTAGGAGACAAAGTATTGTTGCTACTCCCAACGGGAAACAACAAACTGGAGATAGGTTGGCAAGGACCATTTCCCGTGGAAAGGGTGATATCCAGAACCAACTATCAGATCCGGATCCGGGGAAAGTCGAAGATTTTCCATATCAATCTCTTGCGGAAATACGAAGAGAGACCCGGAGAAAAAGCAGCTCACCTCCTGGCAATGGCAGTTGCAGTGGAGACAGAAGTGGGAACCAACGAGGGCAGGGAATATCCCCTGGTACACCAGGAAACCTACAAGGATGTACAGGTGAACCCTGATCTGACTTCCAAGGAGAGGGAAAAGATAACCCAGGTTCTCGAGTCTCATAAGGAGATACTGACTGATAAACCAGGACGAACGAGGTTGGTGGAGTTCGAGATGACTTTGACCACTCAAGAACCTGTTCGCCAAAAGGTTTACCCAGTGCCATTCTCTAAAGAAAAGGCCCTGGAGGGGGAAATACAGAAACTGTTGGAGGATGACGTGATTGCACCTTCCACATCCCCATACAATGCGGGGGTAGTTTTGTTACGAAAACCAAGTGGAGAGCACCGGTTGTGTATAGACTACCGACTTCTGAACAGTCATACACAATTTCAGGTGGAACCTTTGCCGAATCCAACTCAACTATTCGCGAGGCTCCATAAGGCAAGGTATTTCTCAAAGGTGGATCTGAGTCGCGGGTATTATCAGATTCCGGTCAAACCAGAGGTTCGACCCCTATTGGCCTTCAGTACCCCCAGTGGACATTATGAATTCAAAGGTCATGCCCTTTGGACTCAGCAATGCACCTAGTGTGTTTACTCGCATGATGAGGACTTTACTTGATCCTTTAAAGGATCCGTCCATCATCTCATTCATGGATGATATTCTGATTTCCAGTGACAGTTTGGATGACCATTTACAATCCTTGGAAAGAGTTTTCAATAGGCTCAAGGAAGCAGGGCTTACAGCTCGCCCAACCAAGTGCATGATCGGTTACCAGACGTCTGGAATTTCTAGGTCACACCATCACTCCAGGACACATTGTCCCAGAGGAAAAGAACCTAGAGAAAATCAGAAGTGCTCCAAGGCCAAAAACGAAGAAGGATGTGCGATCTTTTCTCTCGTTGTGTGGGTTCTACCACAAATTTATCCCACATTTCACTGAACTGGGAGCTTCCTTTAACAGAAACCTTGAAAAATGGATTCCCAGACCAAATAGTTGGACACCAGAATGTGAGAGTGCCTACAGTCAGTTGAAGGAGGCCTTGGTCAGCAAACCTGTGTTACAGCTCCCGGACCTTTCCAAACCATTTGTGTTGAGAACGGATGCAAGTGGGATTGGGATTGGGGCAGCTTTGTTACAGGAAGGAAAAGACGATGCTTCAGTTTTGAAACCAGTGGCATACGCAAGCAAGAAACTTCTCCCGGCTGAGAGGAATTATTCGACCGTTGAGAGAGAGTGTTTGGCTCTTGTATGGGCCGTACAAAAATTCCAGCCTTATTTGTATGGAGTTCAGTTTCGAGTTCAGTCGGATCATCAACCCTTGATGTTCCTGGCCACGTCTCAGAAGCTCAACGCCCGTTTGATGCGGTGGTCGTTGCTACTTCAGCCATACCACTTTACAGTGGAGTATATACCTGGGAGGGAAAATGTTGGAGCTGATTTCCTGTCTAGACATCCAGCTCCTGAAGAAGAGGAATAGATCATCTGGATCGAACCTCCAAGAAGAAAGAGTTGTTGCGGACTACTCTCTTAGGAGGGGGCCTATGTCACGAGATAAATAAACTTGTTCGTGTCGATCGATGACAACCTAGACCCGACATTAGTCGGCAAAAACAGCAACCCTGTGATTGTTGAACAGACTGAGAAAATACGTTGTTAAAACTGTCTGCACCTGGTCAGGCATTTGGGTATGAGATCAAAGTGAGTCACGTCAGCGATGTCTGCACACTGGTCGACAGTTTGTTGACAGGTTGTTGTTCGAGAGATGTGCACTGGCAGTCATCTGTTTACACAGCGGGAGTTGGCCGTTGCAAGTGATAGACAGAATGTCTGCTAGAGGTCGGAAGGATTCTGTGATGTGAGGGAAAGGTCTCTGGCTCACAGACAGCCAGGATATTTGTTGGATGAGACAAAGAACTCCCCAGATGAAAAGGAAACTTGACAGCTAATTGACTCTGGTTAGTCTAGAAACAGGAGGACAAAGCCAGATTCTGGACTGATTGGCGTCTGGACTTTTTGGTGACGTCACTCAAGCACCCATATAAAACCCAGTTGTGGTAAACAGGTGGAGGGAGTCGAGAAAAACATTCTGAAGTGTTAGGATAGGTGCATTATTCCGAGTTGCGTTACATGAGTGAAACTATAATGTCTTAGTGGTGATAGTTATCCGCGGACATAGATCCAATTTGATTGCATAGTTTCTCGAGTGGCAACAGAAATAGGCTTATGGTAGGCTATTAATAATATCTAACTTAAGAGTATGATTAGGGATAGAATAATGTATTATAGGTGCGGTGATATAATGTATTATGATTAGTGATAGAATGTTCTATAGTGCGGTGCTAGAAAGTATCATAGGAGCGTCGGCACTAGTATCCTATTGTGTGGCTTCAACTAGCTTATGTGATATATCATTTTACTCAGGGAGTTGAGGACAATGTAGTGGAATAATAATTAGAGAGATTAAGGATGGTTGAGAGGGAGGAGGGGAATGTGAAATGGTAGGATCTTCCAGTAGGGCATCTGCTGGGTTTCTACCCGTTCCTTTATTCTTTCCTGGTGTTGCCATGTCTCAGATCATTGTGATGCGCTATTTGGCCGTATGACAGAGATCGGATCTCTGTTATAGATCTGAGTGCTGCTTATTGGCCTACAATTCACCCAATTACGGTCCAGGACTTGAGTTGCCCTCACCATGGTATTATCTACTTCTACAGGTTCCATTTACAGTTCCCCTTGAGTGTTCCACGTGAGTGTGAGATGATTTATTACGAAGAAGCAGTTCAAAGTTTTATACAATGATGACTCATGGAAAGAAGACAGAGGTTGCTGAGAGGTTTTACACGGGGCTCAGAACCTAGTTGTTCCGCAGAAACCTGACTTCTGCTGAGTAGGACTTAATTCAACATATGTGTTGTGTTTAATGAGTGATAAGCTACATCACCGAAGATTAATAACTCACATACCAAGGACATATATATATATATATATATATATATATATATATATATATATATATATATATATATATATATATATATATATATATATATATATATATATAGATATACACATCTACCTAACAAACATTAATAGGTTGTGTTCTAAAAGAGGGGAAAATGTTATAATCAGAAACTTATGAACATTAGATTTTCCCCAAGTGACATTTCAGTTAATTGGAAGATTATCAGTTCAACAAACATTATGAAACAGAGTAACTTCACCGTGTGGTAGAGTGAAGACCAAGATCAACAGTGTCTATCGGATTACCAGCATCCTGTTTGTTCGAGTGATTGGAGAAAGTTGTCATCTTCTGGGTGAGGTTCAATGTCCGGAATAAATGGTGCTGTTGTGTGCCAAGCACTATGATGTTACAGACTTTGCTTCTAAATCACTGGTCTACCATTAGAATACACGTCACACATTCTACACTGTCACAGCCTCACATAATACGGTAAACCAACATAAGTTAATAGACACTAGCCAAGGGCTACAACTCCCGCCCAAGGGAAAGAAGTAAGAACCTCGAAGGCCAGAGTATTCCAGAGCCTTCTCGAAGCACTGGTCAGTGAGTCCACTGTCCCGTGGACATTGATGTGGCCCGCCTATTGCGGGGTCCACGAGGAACTCGGACAGAGTTACCACCCGTGTCGGATTGCGACACGTGTGAACCGGCAGAGACAGACGGGACATCGAAGAGGCAACAGGGCCTGCCTTAGAGGGACTTAATAGTTCAGACCCATGTGTTTTAGGGTCATAGACATATGCTAGATAGTTTGCTTAGAATGTTTGTTATAACCATGTGTGATGTTAAACCTCTGTGATATGTAACTCAATTGTGCGGGCTTGTTAACCCACTGCGCCAACGCACTGTATACCTAACTGCAATAAATGTTGCTATATTATATGTAACGGAGTTAGTGTTGCCTGTTTGAGCCCGAGACCAGATCCCCTAGAGATGCAACACGCTGAGAGGCTTTTTGGGGGCTCGTCCGGGAGCCGGTCGAACTAGATGAACTAGTATTAATATGAGTCCCTCTGCAGATGATCTCTCAATGATGTTAACACTATACATTGTGACATGACTGTGACATTTGACTGTTACTAATGTTTTCTCATTCTACGAGCAGATTGTTCCGCGAATTGTGGTGTGTGTGACGTATGTAACCTATCCAACAGTGGCGAGAGTACAAGACAACTCACAAAACCCACACCGACCAACTGCAGGAGTCACTAGAAATAGTATCACCAAACATCACCAGCACTAATTTTGGAGAAGAACAGAAAGCAGATCCTACACTTTCACAGTATTTTAGGTTCGTAGGACTTAAACCAAAATTAACTAAAAATGCGTCGTGGACATTTAAAGTAAAGAACAATGTGCTGACTAGATTGTACACCAGAGATCAGACCACGATACAGCAAGTAGTTCTACCACAAGCACATCGAGCGAAAATACTAAAGATAGCCCATGACTCACCCTTCGGAGGTCATATGGGGTACGAAAAGACTAGAGCTAGGGTCCTGACCCAATTTTATTGGCCGAAATTTTGCCAAGACATAAAAACCTATTGTAGATCATGTGATATATGTCAGAAACTGGTGAAAAAGGGGAAAAACCCTACGGCAGAAGTTCAATCAACCACAACTGCCTCGAGGCCATTTCAAATCGTGGCAGTTGATCTAGTAGGCCCGTTGAACCACATCTCAAGCAAAGGGAATAGATATATTTTTACTCTTATTGATCTATGTACGAGATGGCCAGAAATGATTCCATTAAAATCTATCTCCTCTAACAATGTGACGACATATTGACAACGATTAATCTTGACGACGACGACAATGACATTGAGGACAATTTACAAACAGTAGCATCTGTAATAAATCAGACAGACGTAGACAATACTGAGATTCCAGTACCGATTATGAATGACGACGCTAGTATAAAGGACATACAAATCTCTGACACTTTGACACAACAGCAGCGACAAGACATTTTGACTCTCCTTGACGATTATAAATCTATCTTCTCTAACAAACCTGGACGGACTGACAAAATAACACATTAAATTGTGTTGACAGATCTGACACCGGTCAAATGTAGACCATATTCTATTCCTCTGCATTATAGAGCAAAGTTAGACAAAGAAATTTTGGATTTAGAGAAAAATAGAATAATTCAGAAATCTATGTCTCAATAATCTTCACCGATTGTCCTGGTGAAAAAGAAGGACCAAACAATCCGTTTGTGCATAGACTATAGAAGATTAAATACAATAACCACAACAGATGAAGAGCCAATGAACAGCTGTGAAGACCTCATTTTGAATATGTCTCAATCATCCTTATTTTCGAAGGTTGATTTAGCGAAAGGTTATTGGCAAGTACCACTACACCCTTCTTCTAGACATATAACAGCATTCGCAACACCTCTTGGTTTGTACGAATGGAGATATCTTCCATTTGGTCTCAAGAACGCTCCAGCCACATTTGTTAGATTAACTAGATTGCTATTACACGGAATTAAAGACGTCCAAGCTTATATTGATGATATATGCATTCATTCTTCTAATATGACTTCTCACTTACTTACACTCAAACAAGTCTTCAACCAAATCTTTCTCTTTGGACTTACTATCAAACCTTCCAAGGTTGAAATAGGCTATAAACAAATAGACTTCCTTGGTCATAGAATTTCTGAAGGTAAACTGTTGACAGATGATAAAATTGTTTCGAAAATTCTCTATGTAAATTATAAACCATTTTTGAGTCATCGTACAAAAAGTACGTATTATCTTAAAGGGAACATATCGCCTATTCCGTTTATTCTAAGGGCAATAACACTTACCTCAACTTTACTTATATATTTTAACCAAATACTATATTGAATGAAAGATGTGTGAATGACAGAGTGAATGAATTAAATGAGAGAGCGATATACTGAGCAGACAAATTGTACGCAAAACGTATTTATTTTAATTTGTCTGCGTCTTTCATGTAAATTGTATTACGTTCTAAATTGTTGATACATGTTTAGTAGTTAGTTTAGTACTCTTAGTTTAGTATTTAGGATACTACATCTAAGCACCACTGCTTGGAATGCCTGATCATGCATTACACAGTGGAGTAATTCATGATTAAGGGTATCCCAACTCGTGACGCTTGGAGATAAGCCACACATTCAGCACACACTTTACACAAAACTCAAAACTGAACACTATCAATTAAAATGCAGTCACTTTATTAGAAGCAGCAACTTATTAGTCAACACACTAACAAGCCAACAGGGACACATGTAGTTAGATGGGATAAAATAACAACGTAACTACATATTCAGCATTATACAACATACGAGAGTAAAAGTGTATTGAAATGCACACACAGAACAAGATTTGAAGGTGTACTTAATTAGCCAAGACTTTGGTCTTGTTAATCCTCTCTAATACAGGGGTTAATTATCTTGGTATCAGTAGGATACTATGAGAAGGACGGGTTGTAGAAACAACTAGTAAACGTCACGTAACTTCGGTCAGATAAGCATTTTTAAGGACACAGGAGAGAGAGACCTCTTCAGCAAATCAGAGAAGTGGTGTATGGGAGAATACATGAGTGTTGATGCCAGTATGTAGGTTACCAAGTTACTATCCACCAAACTACAAACACCGACTTTATGTGATTCTGTGACAGAATTAGTACAGAACTAATTACCTTATAACAACCCATCAAATCACGGGAGAGGGGGACTCCTGTCACAGCCTCACATAATACGGTAAACCAACATAAGTTAATAGACACTAGCCAAGGGCTACAACTCCCGCCCAAGGGAAAGAAGTAAGAACCTCGAAGGCCAGAGTATTCCAGAGCCTTCTCGAAGGACTGGTCAGTGAGTCCACTGTCCCGTGGACATTGATGTGGCCCGCCTATTGCGGGGTCCACGAGGAACTCGGACAGAGTTACCACCCGTGTCGGATTGCAACACGTGTGAACCGGCAGAGACAGACGGGACATCGAAGAGGCAACAGGGCCTGCCTTAGAGGGACTTAATAGTTCAGACCCATGTGTTTTAGGGTCATAGACATATGCTAGATAGTTTGCTTAGAATGTTTGTTATAACCATGTGTGATGTTAAACCTCTGTGATATGTAACTCAATTGTGCGGGCTTGTTAACCCACTGCGCCAACGCACTGTATACCTAACTGCAATAAATGTTGCTATATTATATGTAACGGAGTTAGTGTTGCCTGTTTGAGCCCGAGACCAGATCCCCTAGAGATCCAACACGCTGACATACACCTTATACACACACACACTTCTCCTACATATACTCTTTGCTTTAATAAATTTCTTGTTTTTATTTGTTGAAGCTAGAGTTGTCAGTATGTTATGTTGGGGAATAATGAGAGGGGGCATGATCCAGGAGTGAGTAAGAGTGAGAAGAAGGTGTCCTCAGATTGAGGGAGTGTGTGGACGGAGTCTGCTGGATATCTCCAGGATAGAGATATTGGATTAAAAAATAATGTGGGTGTTGATTCCCTTCACTCCAGGCACGACACTAAAGTGGTAAAGAAGAACAAGTAACTAATACGACATTCATTCTTTACACACACGACAATATTATTTGATGGTGGATATCGAGGAGCGGCTGGCCGAGTGAATAGAACGCTTGATTCTCCTTCAGGAGACCCGGGTTCGATTCCTCGGTAAGACGTGTGGGATTTTAGATATTATAGTGATCATTCTATTATTTGGTAACATATATTATAATGACCATTCTATCATTTGGTGACGGATATTATAGTGATCATTCTATTATTTGGTGACGGATATTATAGTGATCATTCTATTATTTGGTGACAGATATTATAGTGATCATTATATTACTTTCTCTAAATGAGACTCAGTGGACAGCTCTGTGATTAATAATGCACCGAAAAACACTATGCGGCCACTAGCGTTCTTGACTGGGCCTCTAACTGTCTTTGTCCTTCCATAATAAACATGGAGCCTCCTGTCACCGCACATGGACAATTGTCAAAACTACCACACATCTGTACTGCTGGGGTGAGTGCTGTAAGCACACCTCCACCTCTAGGATACTCACGCGGAGGACACAAGCCAAGCAGTTCCTCTTCTCCAGTTAACAGATCGTCGTGGGCCAGGTCTTTGAGCAGACAACGTCGGCTCCACACTTTCCTTGGCAGTGAAGAGTGGCAGTTCTCTACTACCGCGCTCTGACCATATTTGTTATTTTCTCTTGGAAAGTGTGGACTATTCTCGAGGCTAGACAAGAGAACTGTTACTAATTTTCACACAAACACGTTACACTACCTGTGACGATAAATGGTCAACTGTAACAATGTTATCATCCCTTCAAGTTATGTGTTTCGAGAAATTCCGATGAAGTAACAATATATCGATGTTACAACTAAAGACACCTCGACATCACAAATCAGCTGAGAGATGTAGAACAAATAACAATATACCTACGGGTTTCCCCCCAATTCACGACATCTGCCTATGCTAACGATTGGAATCACATGATGACATAAAATAGACCTTCGCCTGAAGTGACAAGCACAAGATGAACTGGACAGTGACTTCGCTGTCTTTAGTAATGAAATATCACCAAATGATACATTTCCAGTGGAAGCTGCAGTTTCTCCGCTGGTATAAATATGCCTGTAACCTGTAACCGTAATGGACAATTGTCAATGTCTTATATTTTTCTTCAGGTGACAGCAAAATCTGGTTTTCAAAGCCAAACACCGCCCGCGTGCCGCTGGTTAAGCATAGGATGATCTGATTATATCAACAGTCACAGAAGATTCAGATATGGCAGAGGGGAGCAGCTTGCGGTCCGCACAAAACATCCATAAAATATAAAATATTAATAACTTCTTGAGGTGTTTGGCCTTGGTTCGCTGCATACACTATATGTATGTTTTTCGTCATTTAAATAATTGTTTCTTTTCTTCTTATTTCCCATACGCCTTTAAAAGTTAATTAACATTGGCGCGTTTACCGTGCTCTTAAAAATCAATGTTCATTTCCTGATCAGTGTTGTATGTAAGCAGCAATATTCAAGACAATGTTCTGTGTTATTTGTTCGGCGCCAGCGATGCTCAACAGAACGGGCCATATGCCCCCTTTTGCCGCTTCAGCACTCACATAAGCAAAACAGGCACAAAATAAAACATGCAGATTCTTATCTTACTGAAGAAAAACCAAGCAGCAAGGATGGCAGGTGCTGGCAACAGCACAGCCCCGAGAATACACTTGGAGGATTGCAAATTATCTTGTAGATTGGGTCTTATGTTGTGTATATGTGCTGTGTGTATGTATATGTTGGTTGTGTGTGTGTGTGTGTGTGTGTGTGTGTGTGTGTGTATGTGTGTGTGTGTGTGTGATAACATACTGACATTGTAAATCATATGTATTAACGTGTGATTAACATCTACTTATTAATTTATTAACTTATGTGTATAATATGTGAATACTTTAATCGCATATGCAACTTTGTGTGCAAAACTTAACTGAAGCCAGGTCAGGATTCTCAATATTACAGGGGCTGTTCCTTTAGCATGAACGCATAAAAACACCCGCCACTGGCTTCTTTGATATCTTGTCAACCTCCATGTATGAAATAGAAGTATTGTAGAGACAGTCAGGCATCCGGGACATTCCTGTAAACTCTCAATTACAAACGTGAAAAGGCCAGCGCGCCAGAATGTTGCACTCGGTTAAATAAGAAGGAAAATAACAACAAGTGTGTCAAACAAGTGAGTGAACACATTCAGAAGAGGCAGTTCACTGAACAAACAGGTCCGAATTCACCGCCTATCCTGTTTGTTTAGCTGTGCATCTCGGCGAGCTCCTGGCCTCAGTTCATTCCCGGAGGGCGGCACGGCTCTGATGTTTGTGCTGTACTCTGGCGTGTCAAACTTCGTTATAGAAAAAACTCAGTTATTGCTGTAACTTCTAAAAGGACGTTTATTGTTCGTCAGCAAAGCACGATTGTGTCGAGTATAATGTATCCTTGCTTTTATGTCTTTTTTTCGTGTAGTGCGTTGATATTTATCGTCGTCAATTGGAGCTATAAATGAGACATTTATTTTATTGTTGTCTTCTACACTTTTCGGGAAAAGATTTAACACACGAGCATGCAGCATTTGTGTATACAATTTGTTTGTTTACAGTTTTGAATCTAGGATTACAACTCAAGTGTTACACAGTTCTATGGGATATAACATATTTGACATGGGGGTATATTGGGTAGGTCATTTATTGAGACTGCCCAGAGGGGCCCTATCAGAGTTCACATTGACTTAGATCAGGATATCCGGCGTCTAGTTGGTCAGCGGTTCTCATGTTAGAGTGCTTCTTTCTACATAATGATTGAGTAGATTCCTGAACTAGTCAAACATTTCCAGAGTAGTTCACTAAGCTAGTCAAAGATTCCCAGAGTAGTTCACTAAACTAGTCAAACATTGCTAGAGTAGTCCACTGAACTAGTCAAACATTTACAGAGTAGTTCACTAAGCTAGTCAAAGATTCCCAGAGTAGTTCACTAAACTAGTCAAACATTGCTAGAGTAGTCCGCTGAACTAGTCAAATATTGTCTGTGTAGTCCACTGAACTAGTCAAACATTGCCAGAGTAGCCCACTGGAATAGTCAAACATTGCCAGAGTAGCCCACTGAACTAGTCAAACATTGCCAGAGTAGTCCACTGAACTAGTCAAATATTGTCTATGTAGTCCACTAAAACTAGTCAAACATTGCCAGAGTAGTCCACTAAACTAGTCAAACATTGCCAGAGTAGTCCACTGGAATAGTCAAACATTGCCAGAGTAGCCCACTGAACTAGTCAAACATTGCCAGAGTAGTCCACTGAACTAGTCAAACATTGCCAGAGTAGTCCACTGGAATAGTCAAACATTGCCAGAGTAGTCCACTGGAATAGTCAAACATTGCCAGAGTAGTCCACTGGAATAGTCAAACATTGCCAGAAAAGTCCACTAAACTAGTCAAACATTGCCAGAGTAGTCCACTGAACTAGTCAAACATTGCCAGAGTAGTCCACTAAACTAGTCAAACATTGCCAGAGTAGTCCACTGAAATAGTCAAACATTGCCAGAGTAGTCCACTAAACTAGTCAAACATTGCCAGAGTAGTCCACTGGAATAGTCAAACATTGCCAGAGTAGTCCACTGGAATAGTCAAACATTGCCAGAGTAGTCCACTAAACTAGTCAAACATTGCCAGAGTAGTCCACTGGAATAGTCAAACATTGCCAGAGTAGTCCACTAAACTAGTCAAACATTGCCAGAGTAGTCCACTGGAATAGTCAAACATTGCCAGAGTAGTCCACTGAACTAGTCAAACATTGCCAGAGTAGTCCACTAAACTAATTTAACAATATCAAGGTAGCCCACTAAATTAGCTAACCAATGTTACTGTAGTTCACTAAACTTGTTAAAGAACATCAGAGTAGTTTACTAAACTTGTTAAACAATATCTGTGTAGTCCACTAAACTAGTCAAACATTGCCAGAGTAGTCCACTGGAATAGTCAAACATTGCCAGAGTAGTCCACTGGAATAGTCAAACATTGCCAGAGTAGTCCACTGGAATAGTCAAACATTGCCAGAGTAGTCCACTAAACTAGTCAAACATTGCCAGAGTAGTCCACTGGAATAGTCAAACATTGCCAGAGTAGTCCACTGGAATAGTCAAACATTGCCAGAGTAGTCCACTGAACTAGTCAAACATTGCCAGAGTAGTCCACTAAACTAGTCAAACATTGCCAGAGTAGTCCACTAAACTAGTCAAACATTGCCAGAGTAGTCCACTGGAATAGTCAAACATTGCCAGAGTAGTCCACTGAAATAGTCAAACATTGCCAGAGTAGTTCACTGAAATAGTCAAACATTGCCAGAGTAGTCCACTGAAATAGTCAAACATTGCCAGAGTAGTTCACTGAAATAGTCAAACATTGCCAGAGTAGTCCACTGAAATAGTCAAACATTGCCAGAGTAGTTCACTGGAATAGTCAAACATTGCCAGAGTAGTCCACTGAAATAGTCAAACATTGCCAGAGTAGTTCACTGAAATAGTCAAACATTGCCAGAGTAGTTCACTGAACTAGTCAAACATTGCCAGAGTAGTCCACTGGAATAGTCAAACATTGCCAGAGTAGTCCACTAAACTAGTCAAACATTGCCAGAGTAGTCCACTAAACTAGTTTAACAATATCAAGGTAGCCGACTAAATTAGCTAACCAATGTTACTGTAGTTCACTAAACTTGTTAAAGAACATCAGAGTAGTTTACTAAACTTGTTAAACAATATCTGTGTAGTTCACTAAACTAGTTAAACAATATCAAAATAAAACACTAAACTAGTTAAACAATATCTGAGTAGTCCACTAATTTTGTTAAACAATATTAGAGTAGTCCATTAAATTAGTTTTTAAAAATATAAGAATAGTCCACGAAACTAGGTAATCAATATCAAAATATTTCACTAAACTTGTTAAACAATATCAAAATATTCCCCTAAACTAGTTTTAAAATATCATGTGATAAGAAGAGAGGCATTGACAGATCAAGAGAAATGATTCTGAATGGATTGAGACGGTGGCATGGAGGGATATCAACAGCGGAGTTGATCCAGAAAAACAAAGATCGAGATCCGTGGAGAGTCATGAACGCCTACGTCAGCCTTCACCGTACATTATATTTATTACTAGGCTGGTGTAATTTAACATTGTGTTCTAATGTATCAGCCCCTTCATGATGACAATGCCATGAGGCCCTATGTATTTCAACCCTTTTGGATTTCTGATATACAGTAGTTGTGGTAGTGCTACTCTTAACAATACACCACAACACAACATAACATAACACAACACAACACAACACAACACAACAACTCCCATGTCACTCCCCAAGATCTCTAACATTAGACAAACAATTAACGTTTGGAGTCTTGCAGAATCCAGCAAATCGTCCTTGACATGGGGAACGTAAAGTAAAGTATCTCATAAGTCGCAAGATGGCAAGGGACACTGGTAATAGACAAAGCTAATCCACACACAGAATTCATTCCAGTGCACTTGAAGTAGCACATATATGGACTACGCTTGAGTGCAAAGCAAGCGACCGCAAAATGATAATAATAATAGGTACAATACTAAGAACACCAATAATTACATGATATTATTCTTAGACACATCAGCTATTTACATCTTCAATATAAGCTACCGCAACAATTGACATCTCCGCCTGACACTTCCACTATTCCACACTCCAACATCACATACGTCAAATATCCAACTTTGGCGTTTCGCACAAATAAGCTACCCGTTTCCACTGACTGAAAGACTTTCTTGCTGAATAACCTTACATGCGTGCTTGTTATTCACGCCACACTTCTCCCACTGCTGGCTCTGAATGTATTCTAAAGTGTTGACTATTCAAGCTTGTAACTGCCTAGGCATTATACTCACAGATGGAGTCTCTTCTCCGTCTAGCCACGAGTTATCAGTCGCTAAACGTCCTTGCCATTCAAGTGTATACATTCTTGCTAACCTTGCTTGTGTCCGTGGCTAAATCAGTATTTCATGAAGGCACCCATCCATGCATTTCCACCAGCTTTGTATTCAACAACACATGTTGTGTTGAGACAGTTCAAGATTACACAGCGGTCCTCACAACACTGCCTGTAGGTTCCAAGAAACTTATGGCACAGTTAATCCCACCGTTTATATGATAGCAGGGGTTTTACAAGCTAACCCTTGACGTATCCAGTGCACGGCTTCATGATGTGAGTGGCCAGTTTTCTTCCTCGCCTACTTTCCAATCATCTTAATCACAGAATAGCCAGACACGTATTTTACAACTGGATGTATGTCATGTTTTCGCCACTTCATTTATAAAACAATAATCACGACATTCGAATCACTTCGAATTTGCTCTGACTTCTGTATGATCTGTTCTTGGCACATAACAGAATGATCATGTCGCATGTCCATCACTGTCAATGTCTCTCACAACAGTCCTCCTGAATGGTATCTAGTTCAACGCCATCAGCCACTGTCATGTTGTCGATGTCTGTCTGGTCACGTCTTGGTCGATCCTCTGCCTTTTCTATAAACAATGTGTCACGCTTCTTTCTATTTGTTACACTTGTTTCAAATGTTTGTTGTCTCTTGCAGGACGTTGCAATCAACTCTAAGTTAATTTCCAGTGCAGATTTCAGTAGGTTGCCACTTCTTTCTGAACGAATTCTTTCCGTACTATCTCTTTCTATCGCCATATGAACGATGAGTTGTGATCCGCATTTGTTGTTAGCTTAGTTTCGACCTTGAGTCTAATGTGTCGTGGAAATTGCGTTGAGTTTGGTGTTCTTGCAGTAACAACTTGATAGAATCATCGGCTAATGCTTCCATTGAATCCCTGTGACATCAGATCTCGAGAAAGTGATTCAATATATTTTTCGTGACTCAACTTTAACCGATGATCAGGTCTCGTAGAATGTCTGTAGTTTTCCTATTCTTAGTCAAAGACCGATCGGTCAATTCTTGGTCAATTCTTCTGTCAAACATTGTAGGTGGAAATCGTCCACATCTTTCTTTGATCTTCGTAAAATGGTCCACGATTTACATCCATACGTTCGCGCAAGTCCTCACTCGTGGTCAGTTTGTAACTGTGTTAGTGATTCGCCATAGAATCTTCAGATTCACGTCTGCATTATTGTTTTCCACTGCCTTCTGACTAGTGTTCAGCTGTTTTCATTATTACGTTTTATCGAGCAAACATATTACACCTGTAGTATTTTCGTAGTCCCCATTACTGTTAGCAATCTGTGGTTGCAATCTTGTTTTGTCCCATGTTTATGTTCAGACAAGGATTCTGAATTTACCACGTTTCTTATTAGAAAGAATGACCCGCAGGCACTGTTTCATCAGAGAACTGCGCGATAATCGTGCCTCAGTTTGAATGTAGGCTAAAATGTAGGCTTTTATGTCCTAATTATGGGGACTAACTTACAGGTGTCGTAAGTGTTGGCAGAGTAATTGTACGGGAGACGAGGACGAAAATTGACCACCCTGCTTCATCATGTCGTGGCACAAAATATGTGGAGACCTGGCACCCTAACATCAGTATCTGCGATAGGACATCCTTTTCCGTAATTATAAAGACAATAACAGTTTTGGCTCGTCCATGCCAGGTCTCCAACTGGTTGTCAGAAACCAACGCGTGTGTTGATTCTGTTGTCTGGATTGTGAAGCTTAAATCGCTGATGTGGAATGCAGATCTCCGGGAAGGTTAACCCGGTCAACAAATGCCCGCAGAAGTCGGATGTGTCGGCCTAACGGCGCAAGAACGCAGCTCTGCTGTAAACAGGCACAACGCAATCACATCCGAAAAAGAAAAAAAAAACCGGATGAACGCAGAAGAAGAAGAATGCAGATCTTCTGGTATGTCAGAGTCGCGCTTTACCCATGACTTTGCTCACCTCCTCGCCGGCATCCTTACCAGACACTAATTTGGCTAGCGAAGAGAGAATCCACCTGGCCTCCGCTGTGATGGAGAATACCGAGAACCACAATGTTTGCACTCGGTAGGACTGCACGAGACTGCACATAATATGTCACTAAGATGTTAGACAACCAGAATCCATGTCTTGCATTCACCGTTTCCAGAGCTCACCAGCATGCGTGAGCTGAGCGTGATGCTTGTATGGAGGGAAGGATCCAAGCCACCACCCGCCAGCAGTTCACCAAGTTGATCAAGAAAGAACAGATAGGGTCAAAGGGGTTTGAACAGCAAATCGCGAACCTGACTGCTGCATTCTACAAATGACACGGATACAAATCTCACCAGCTTGTATGCTGTTGGTAAGCGCGGGCTGCCATTATTCGTCGTCCCACGCGATCACCAGAGTCTAGGATCAGGTCTGTGTTCTTCTTCAGAATATGTCATGAGGCCAAGCCATCCAGGTATTTATCTGTCTTCCCCTTGTTCTTTTCCCATCAATCTTGCCAGTTCTCACGAAGGTTTAAGTTTATTTTTCTAACATTACCACTGCCACCCGATGTTTCTCAGTGTCACAGAACATACACACCAGTACCTCAATTAGAAGGAGATGATCAATAGTGTGCCCACTGAGATCGGGCAGCGCTCGATCATTCATGTAGGTGAATGGCACCCGTTCAGAATGAACTGATGCTATATTAGAAACATTTGTCTACCGCCACCGTGGTCAGGTGTTCAAATCCCACTTGAGGCAAGGACTTCATACAAACATTGACCTGGCTGCAGGTCAAGCCTGCCTGAAATAGGTACCAGGGAAATATTCCGGGAGGTCAAGGCAGCAGTCGTGACACTGACCAGGTCACCAGTGGTGAGTTGATTTGTTTATAACCACGTGGGTTAGGATTACACACTCAACACGCCACACGGCGTCCTTGACTGTGACTCTCTTATATTAGAGACTAGGAAGCCGCGGTAACGCTGTGGCTAACACACTCGCCTGCTGCCCGGTGTTCCTGTGTTCCAATCTATTTCGAGGCGGGAATGATTTTTTTTTTTTTTTTTTTAATTTCCCTGGGCTTTCAGGCCAACCCTAAAAAGAGAGACTCTGCAAGGAGCGGGGGGGGGGGGGGAAGCTTGGGGAGGCGGGGGAGGGGTGAATTACTGCTGATGGCAGTACCGTAGAGCTATGAGGTGGAGCGTACAATTAACTCGCCTTGTCCCACTGCTCATTGCCGGTGTGGTCCACGGTGGGGTAATCTACTATTATTGACTAACGCTTTAAAAGCCATCAATAAGGGAAAACACACGAGAAACGTCAAACTACAATGAGAGGCAAAACATCGGATGTTTTTATTTAGAATATTTTCAAGAGCAACATAAAAACCAACAGCTATGTCATACGTAAATCTATAAGGTGAAAGGTAAACAATACGGAAGTGCTAATAGAAGAGAACACAACTTCCTTGTTTAAGAACGACCCGGAAATGTGCAGCAATTATCCCGTTCTATTACATTTCCGCGTGTGAATTGAGAAAATCGAAGCACATGAAATAGCAGACTGGCATTTTGTGAACATATGAAGGGATTAGGCAAAAAGCTTCTAAAGACAGGTGAATCAGTGCTGTACACAGGTCATATACAGAGAGAAAGTGACCATCAAGGTGAAGAGCTGGTCTAAAACTATCTAAAATGGAAGAGAAAGCACTAATATAATGAGAGGAGCTGGTCTAAAACTATCTAAAAGGGAAGAGAAAGCACTAATGTAATGAGAAGGGCTGGTCTAAAACTATCTTCTTCTTCTTCTTCGTTCATCCGGAGTTTTTTTTTCGGATGTGATTGCGTTGTGCCTGTTTACAGCAGAGCTGCGTTCTTGCGCCGTTAGGCCGACACATCCGACCTCTGCGGGCATTTGTTGACCGGGTTAACCTTCCCGGGTCTAAAACTATCTAAAAGGGAAGAGAAAGCACTAATATAATGAGAAGCAGTGAGTTCTACAATCATAGCAACAGCTTTTAGAACTACAGAAAGTACGCATTTATGTAATCCAGTATTACGTCTCCATAAATGACAATGATGAATCAGTTAATGTGTAATCGTAAATGAAACTTTACAGTACTATAGGTAAAAAATGAAGGGCAATATCAAACTCTTGATAGGTGAACTGAATATCAAGCATGGATAACACAAGGTATGAAGACATCATCGGAAGACATGGATTTGCGGTACTGAACGAAAACTGCAGCTCTGTAAATCATTACGGCACAGAAGGAAGTGTTTTCAACATAAAGGATACATAAAGCAATGAGGGTATGTCTAGACCAGAACACAGACAGTCAAATTCATTGTATCTTTATCTACAACGGGATAAGACAGAACACTCAAACTGACATAGGACAGAACACTCAAACTGACACAAGACAGAACACTAGAACTGACACAAGACACAACACTCAAACTTACAGAAGACAGAACACTCAAACTGACACAAGACAGGACACTAGAACTGACACAAGATAGAACACTCAAACTGACACACGACAGAACACTCAAACTAACAGAAGACAGAACACTCAAACTGACAGAAGACAGAACACTAAAGCTGACAGAAGAAAGAACACCAAAACTGACACAGGACAGAGAATTCAAACTGCTCACAATCTGTAATGGCTGTCAAGGATGAGAAGATAGGTCTAGCGCAGTGGTTCTCAACCTTTTTTGACCCGTTCCCCCTTCACCATATTTCAGAACGTCATTACCCCCTTCCTATAAAAAATTTGGCCCGTGCCCCCCCCCCCCACCCCCTTCACCGTATTTTCAGAACGTCACCCCCCCCCCCCTCTTTCATATTTCCTATCTAAAAATCCCCCATCCCTACACAGTATACGTAAAAATGGAAGGTAAATTTAATAGCATATACTAAAACAAGTCTAGACATCCACATAAAACATGATTTGTGGGTTTTCTTACTTTATAAAATGAATTTTAGAAGGATGAGACGTACATAACTGTAAAGTATGAAGAGAAAAACAGTATCAAGTAATCGGTTCTTGTATTAACCCGAACTTGAAATGGTCTTCATCTCCCCCCCCCCCCCCCCCCCCCCCCCCCTGGAAACCTTAAAATTCCCCCCTGGGGGAATACCCCACCGGTTGAGAACCACTGCTCTAGCGGTTACCTATAGTATGCCAACGGTTGGACACACGTAAGTACCGACGGGTTTAGGTCGTCGCATTTATATCTCCATTAACTACGGCACTGTTCGGTTTATCGACAATTACCTGGTTTCACTGTACTCCTGTAGTTAAAGTTAGTTCTTCTTCTTCTTATCCCCTACTGGTTATGCCGTGAAGAGTCACAGTGCCGTGAAGAGTCACAGTGCCGTGAAGAGTCACAGTGCCGTGAAGAGTCACAGCGCCATGAAGCGTTGCAGATAATTAGTTGAATGTCCTTTACAAGACGTTGCAATCAATCCCAGCATATATCTGATATTTGTGATTCACTAGATAATTTAGATCAACAGTTTACCATTGCTTTCTGAATGGCCGACGCCTCACTTACCGTTATAATCAACGCAAAACGGTCGGCTTCCAAATGACCCTCTGCTGATTTCAAACTCTACTCGGTATGTCGGTGCTCATTGAAACAGTTTCTCCACTCCTCCAACCACCGCCTCGACTACTTACTTGGTATTGGTACATGTGTGTATGACAAAGTTTGTGACATATATCAGTCATGTGTCATTGAGTTGGCAATTGTGTTCATTATTACTTTTAAAGTTAGTTATAATCTATTGTTGATTCAATAATCAGCTGAAAGATACTGACTTGACAGCGATGTCCTGTAAAGGATATGCAAACATATTTTTATAATCTATTAACTCTTATTCTATCTGTCTGTCTGCCAGTCTGTGTGTCTGTCTGTAACGAGTATTTATTTCTTTGCTAATGTCTTGTCAGCCGTCTCCCTGGCCTAGGAGTTAAACGACTTTCTCCGTAATCCCGTTTATTCACGTAGGGAAACGCAGCGCGCGAGAATTAGTAGCGGTTCTCGCTACGTTGGTGACTTACGGGATAAGTGAGCCGGCCACTCAGAAAGCAATGGTACACTGCTGAGCGTAATCTTGCCAAGAAATCAACCGCAGCGGTATAATGCTGGTGTTGACAGCGATGTCCTGTAAAGGATATGCGATATAAGCGTAGGATAAGCGTAGTGCTGTAAGGAGATGGCAAAATGCCAAGAAGAACAGAGCTGGTCATCCTAGTCCCTGCTTGCACTTAGAAAGAGAGATGCACACAAAAGTAAGCTATTTCAAAAAACTGGTCAAAGTGGTTAAAAGCGAAAAATGGGCAGAGGTGTGTCAAAGAGTAAGCACAGACAAGTCACTGAAATTGTTCTGGCGACTACATAAAAGCATGAGTGGTGTAGTCAAGAATAAGAGCATTTCAGACTTCCAAGGTGCTGACCTCACCTGGCAGAGGACTGACGAGGACAAGGGCAAAGCCCTCTTTGAACGCTACCTTGAGCAGGGCAACCAGACAGACATGGGAGGCCGAAATCTGGCCAAGGAGGTCACCTCAGACAGATGCAAGGCCCAGAACATTTCGGAGGAAGACACAGTGACAGTGAAAGAAATCAAGGCTGTGCTTCGACGATCAAAAAACAGTGCTCCAGGTCCTGATGGCATAAGATACGACGACATAAATAGGTGTACCGACAATGAGCTAGAGAAATTAGCAGACATGTACAACAACAGTATAGGGAGTGCTAGCATCAAGGAGGAATGGTTACACAGCTATCTGATTCCCTTGCTGAAGCCTGACAAAGACCACAAAAAAATTCAGGGATATCGAATTATAACCATGCAGAATACAATAGGCAAGCTGCTGGAGAAGGTAATTGCCAGGAAAATATCAAGCCAACTAGAGAGGCAAGGTGTTTTCCCACCTACCCTGGGTGGGTACCGTCCAAAAAGAGAAACCTGGACCAATGCAGCAGTCTTTGCCCAGGATGTCTATGAAGGTTTCCACGCAGGCACTGAAACCGTTGCTGCAGCGATTGATCTTGAGGACGCATACAACAGAGTACCACTTGATATTTTAATGTTTCAGCTTCTTGAACTAAACGTAAGTCCATTCCTCCTTAGTTGGATCGCTGCAGCCCTCTACCAACGGAAAGTAGTTTTTAGATGTGGCAGTTGGACTTCGGAACCAACAACAATATATCCTGGCCTACCACAGGGATCGCCATTATCTCCGGTACTGTTCAACGCCTACACAGTGAGAATCACCAGTGAGCAGATCACTGGACCTGGCAGGACATTGTCGTATGCCGATGATGTTTTAGTGTATCGTCAGGGTAAGGATAGAGAGGAGGTTGCTGTGGAACTACAAACCGAACTCAATCGCATAAGTACTTGGTGTGATGAAGCTGGGGCAATGGTCAACCCAACAAAGGCAACAGTGACTTGGTTCTCGTTGAATAATCATATTGTCAACAATCCAACACCAACTGTAATGCTGTGTTCAGAGACGGTGGAAAGAACGCAGGCAATGAATTACCTGGGAATACGGTTTGATCGAAGCCTTGCTTATAATGTGCACATAGACCAGGTGATAACAAAGGCCAAGCGGGGTTTGGCAGCGATGCGGGTGATGGCGGCAGCAAACTGTGAGCAGCGCCATCTATGTCTTCTGTACGAGGGGCTGGTCATGTCTGTTTTGGAGTATGCAATGGCAATCCTGACTCTCAGCCATAAGCAGATAGAAAGGATGGAAAGGATACAGAATGAAGCAATGCGCATTATTCTTGGATGTACAAGAGATACAGCATGCAGGGCGATGCGCTACCTTCTTGATTTTCCAACCATTGAAGAGAGAATACAAGTTTGCAGGGCACGCGCCTACCTCAAAATTAACGCAAACACACAACATCCACTGCATAGTGAAATTAGGAAGGTGAAGGGCAGCAGGTTAAAAAGAGGACGGTCGTGGATGGGTCAAGCCGAAGACATTCTTCAACAGGTGTGTTCACTTGAGGACTTAGAACCTGGCGAGGAGTGGGTGCAAGTGCCAACAGACTTCTGCACATCCTTTTCAGTTTGCATCCAACTAGATAGAAAATGCAGACAAGAAAATCCGGCTGCTGTTGAGGCTGAAGTACAAGCGTTGATTTTCGAGAATTCGCTAGACGGTGACGCGGTCATCTACACAGATAGGGTCGGTCGTCCGACATGTGAGAAGCTCATGGGCCTTTACAGCTCGGGCCGGAGGGAGAATTGTGAAGGAGGACTCTGGTGCTTTCACTGAAACCACAAGTAGCCTGACCATGGAAGTCATGGCAGTAAGTAAAGCAATAACATGGCTCGAGACACAGACATTCACTAGGGCTTGTTTCCTTAGCGACTCAATGAACATGATCAAGAGGATAGAGGAGGGGTCGATCCGAAGAGAGTGGTTGCTGCCTCTGAAGCGGTCTCGGCTGGCAAAGATTAGTTTCATCTTCGTGCCAGGTCATGCGGGAATACAAGGAAATGAGCGGGCTGACAAGCTCGCAGGTGAGGCTACTGTGGAGGGCGGACGCGCCATGGACCAGGCTGACATTCTGAATGCTCTACGAGAAGTGAGACTTTTGCGAGAACCAAGTGATGACTGTGAATCTACAACAATGGCCAGACTGCGGGAGCAGCAAATTAAAAGAGGGGTGGCCAAACAAGAACACTACGCAGGAAGCCAAAGAAGATTGATAAACCAACACAGAACTGGCGTCGTTAGCCGCTACACGCTGCGGGATTTGCTGACGAGGGGATCCGAGCACTTATGGACTGAATGGTTCGATGTGCAACGAGGATGATCTGTCGACTAACTAACTAACTAACTAGGATATGCGAAACCCAAAAAAAAAAATGTCAGAATGTGACCTCCTTTTTGATAGCAGAAGTGTGTGCAGACGGGCAACTTTTTGACTTGTCTGCATCTGTTGCATATGTTCATATTTTAGTTAGTTAGTTAGTCGTAGTTCCAACCTCATAGCAACGGGTTGTCCCCATTATGCTCCGTTCCTGTGCCAGTGAATATCGCACAAAAACGCTCCCCACTGCCCAATGTGAAAAGTGGAAATGACAGGAGTCTCGACAAACAACAGCCCGCACAGATACACTGTGCATAATGCCGCTGCCAGAATGTCAACACAATAGTCCCCAACGAAACACCCAGTTCATCTCTGATGGAATCGGCAGTCATTTTCCCATCTGGATGTTTCCTAGATGTTTACCCACACATTCCACGAAAATACAGTTCATCGTCGAATAACTGATTTGTTCCAGAATTTCTGATCCTCGTCCTGCTGCAATGACTCCCATCTCTCTCTCTCTCTCTCTCTCTCTCTCTCTCTCTCTCTCTCTCTCTCTCTCTCTCTCTCTCTCTCTCTCTCTCTCTCTCTCTCTCACACACACACACACACACACACACACACACACACCCATATTAACTCATCGGTATTCTATCTGCATAAAATCTCACGACTCATCATAAAGAGAGGGAAAGAGAAGTGAGAGAGTGTGAGAAAAAGAAAGTTGTGGAAAGCAAATTTAAAAGAATCAATCAGGAATACTTGTATAAATATAGTTCTCCTGGTGTCTTGAGGTCATGTAAGTACATAGTGAAACACCCAGAGAATAAACACATCTACTACAACGCAGTTACCACATAGGTTCGGATCTAACGGCATACATATACGAGCATGTGACAATATCACACTCCATGGTATACATACATCAGTATGTGACAATGTCACACTCTATGGCACACATACACCAGCATGTGACAATGTCACACGGACACCAGCATCTGATCATTTCAAGACCACTGGCGTAGAGACACCAACATGTGATAGTTTCACAATCAGCGTCATGTAGACATGAACATGATTTAGAGACACAAGTATGTGATAGTTTCATATACGCATGTGATAGTTTCATGGCCAATGGTTTACAGACAGAAGTATGTGATAGTTTCATGGTCAATGACTTAGAGGCACAAGTATGTGATAGTTTCATGGCCAATGGTTTAGAGGCACACGCATGTGATAGTTTGATGGCCAATAGTTTAAAGACAGAAGTTTGTGATAGTTTCATGGTCAATGACTTAGAGGCACAAGTATGTGATAGTTTCATGGCCAATGGTTTAGAGGCACACGCATGTGATAGTTTGATGGCCAATGGTTTAAAGACAAGTATGTGATAGTTTCATGGCCAATGATTTAGAGGCACAAGTATGTGATAGTTTCATGGACAATGGTTTACAGACAGAAGTATGTGATAGTTTCATGGCCAATGACATAGAGGCATAAATATGTAATAGTTTCATGGTCAATGGTTGAGAGACACAGGTATTTGATAGTTTCATCGCCAATGGTTTTGAGACACAAGTATGTGATAGTTATATAGCCAATGGTTTAGAGGCACAAGTATGTGATAGTTTCATGGCCAATAGTTTAGAGTCACAAGTAGGAGATACTTTCATACATGTATGTGATAGTTTCATGGCTAATGATTAAGAGACACAAGTATGTGATAGTTTCATGGCCAATGGTTTAAAGGCACAAGTATGTAATAGTGTCATACACGCATGTGATAGTTTCATGGCCAATGGTTTAAAGGCACAAGTATGTAATAGTTTCATACACGCATGTGATGGTTTCATGGCCAATAGTTTAGAGGCACAAGTATGTAATAGTTTCATACACGCATGTGATAGTTTTATGGCCAATTGTTAAAAGACAGAAGTATGTTATGGTTTCATGGTCGATGGTTTAGAGACAGAAGTGTGTGATAGTTTCACATCCAATGGTTAAGAGGCACAAGCATATGATAGTTTCATGGCCAATGGTTTAAAGGCACAAGTATGTAATAGTGTCATACACGCATGTGATAGTTTCATGGCCAATGGTTTAGAGAGAAGCATGTGGTATTTTCATACATGTACGTGATAGTTTCATGGCCAATAGTTTAGAGACACACGTATGTGATAGTTCCATGGCCAATGATTTAGAGACACAAGTAAGTGATAGTTTCATGGTCAATGATTTGGAGACACAAGTAAGTGATATTTTCATGGCCAATGATTTAGAGACACATGTAAGTGATAGTTTCATGGCCAATGATTTAGAGACACAAGTATGTGCTAGTATCATAATATGCATGTGACAGTTTCATGGCCAATGGATTAGAGACACAAGTAAGTGATAGTTTCATGGCCAATGGTGCACAGACACATGTAAGTGATAGTTTTAGAATCGACGGCACAGAAATACCACATTTATAATAGTTTCAGAATCAGCCACATTGACATACAATCATGTGATATTTTCAGAACCAACGTCACAGACATACAAGTATGTAATGGCTTCAGAAAGTATGGCAAACATAAAGGTTTGAGACAGTTTCAGAATCAATGGAACAGACGTACTGAAGTGGGCTTGTTCTAATGAGAGCTGCATCAGCGGCCTATAGTAGGCTTGAATACAAAGAAATGCCTCCCGAAAACACGTGGAAAATATTCGGTAAGAGAGGGAGGGGGAAAAAAGAGCATCACAAGCATTGGCGTTCAGGGAAGGCTTGAATGAAGTGGGTATTCAGCCCGTGGACCTCCTGGGGGAGCTAGCACACAAGATCATTTCCACTCAAGCCTGAAGAATATTCCTGGGGGTGAGATTCTACCGGAAAGACCTTCCCTTTAACATTGGGCCTCTTGAGACCTCCCGGAACGACAGAAGAATGAATTGATGAAGCATTCACTCATAATAGAAGAGGCAGCCTCATGAGAGATGTGCTTTAAAATACGATTAACGTGGAGTTGTGTAGGTTCAGTATATGTCCCAATTGAAACCGCGCTGTGGAATTTCTGAGACTTTTTGACTCCACTGTAACTGCTTAACCTACACGCCACAGCCTGATCTGGGGGTCAATGACCGTTAACGAGGGTGCCACGATTTAACAGTGACCACTGTTCTCAGGGCCGGCTTCCTGGCCTAGAGGTAATCTCGTATACTCTCGTAAGTAACGTGACGACGGTGAGAATCAGCAGTGGTTCGAATCGCGTCGGTAGCTTACGGGGTATGTGAGCCTGACGCTCAGAAAGCAATGGCAAACTACTGAGCGTAATCTTGCCAAGAAATCAACAATCAGCTGAATGATGCTGATGTTGACAGTGATGTCCTGTAAAGGATATGCAAAAATTGTTAACTGTTCTCAGGTGAACGTGTTAAGATAACAGAGAATCCCTGTACTAAAGAAGAGGGAGGCGCTCACAGCCTCATGTCAGCTTGTTCGCAGTGGTATTGATTTGGTTGATTCAATAACGATGCACATGAAGATGATGTTAGTGGTAACAACAGTGATAACAACGATGATAACGATGTAGAATAATGATGACGTTTCATGTATTATCAGTGACTGTTCGCAGTTAATTATAAATTAATATGTGGACAATACACCTTGAAATTGTTAGGACATCTGCCAAAGGGGATGGTGGAGTCAGAAGGTGTCTACTACCATCATTCTAATGACAATGAAAAAGGACAATGTAAAACTTCAGACTCCTACATTTAGACAAGGCCATGAAGTCTGAAACATACCAGACGACAGGAGTTGGACAGCTCTTCAAACGTCGCTATATTTACAGATGACGTCAGCAGTGTGGTTGCGTGTGTAATGCAAGAAAGAATCTGGGAGCTTTCATAGAAATGAATTAATAAGGACGTCGCGGATGTGACCTCAGTTGTGCGCAAATAAGTTAAAGCAACATAAGTGATTGTGGAAGAATAAATAGGAAGTTTGTTGCATATCATTTACAGGACGTGTCAGTCAACTCCAGCATATTTTGGCTGATTTGTAATTTTTGGGCAAGGTTACGTTCCGTAGTTTGCCAAAGCTTTCTGAACGACCGGCATTCATACTATCGTACGACAACCAACGCAAGGCGGTCTGCGGCCAAATCAACCGCAGTTGTGTTTTGAACGCAGTATGCAGGATTACGAATTGCATACAGAGCCGGCTACCATATTAGGAATACACATGGCTCCAAGGTACGTCATATTGCAGTACTGTTTAAGTGACTGTTGTTGCTGTGCTCATTTCAGAAGACAAGATTAAGTAAGTAACTTACCTATGAGACCTTGGGCTCCTACGGAAGATAATCCCTGGAATGAAAGATAAAGCAATACGAGCACGATGATGGCAGATCCCCATGGCTGTCTGCAGCTGGACGATGAACCCTGAGCCAAGAGCGATGTGCTGGCAGTCGAGCTAGGCGAGCAGCGCCAGAGCCACTGTGGTAGTCGGAATTTAGGCGATGGGTATCTGGAACAGGACGATATGTTTGATAGAAGTGCATCTGGTTTAGTGGGTGCTGTCTGCACGTCAGACAACATGTGTACACTTTCAGCAGGATCTTCATGTACATGGGAAAGTGCATTCCCGCAAGAACGTTGAGAATAGGGATGCACATTTCCACCTGGACGTTGAGGTCGATGGGAATGCACACATTTGGCAGTATGTTGAGGTGGATGGGAATGTACACATTTGGCAGTATGTTGAGGTGGATGGGAATGTAAACTGTCCGCGCCATGTTTCTGGAGAACCCCATGGGATGGTCTGCTAGAAAGAACTTTCTGCGTCCATTCCGACAGTAGACAGACTGGAGGTAGATGCAAGGTAATATCAAAGAGTTCATCTTGGTTGAACCTGTACACAATTCTAAATTTAGCTGACCTACATCTGTAGCGGTGTAGTGAACACGGACTTTTGGCAACAGTTTGTTTATCATCACAACAGTCTGCACTAGTCAAGACACGGGAAAAATGCGTACACCAATATAGAACGCCAGCCTGGCATTCCTCTCTCCTTTCAGACAGCTGGTAAATAAGGCTAGAGAATCTATACCGTGTTCGAATCCTGAGACCGCAAGTGTCATCATCTTGATCAGCCAAGTGTTGTTCCTGCTTAACCATAGCAGCACGATTCTGTCTTGTGTCTAGTGTGTATATTGCGGACAGAGATTCTACTTCATACATTCCTGCCTGCGGACGTGGATTTCCGTTCTGCACTTGCCACCCTGAATCTACGCAGTCTCCTTGGAACAAACAAGACTTGTCTAATACGTTTGCTGAGGTATATTTATGATGTATCCACGTGTAAAGCCACAGTTGTTTCCTTATTGTTACTGAACTCAGCTCAGCTGTATTATTATCACACATGGTATAAATATGGTCCATTCTGTTGTGTCAACATTCACGGCTGTGTGTAGTTGTTGTCATGTGACAGGCATTGTGTCCAGGTTGGACGTTGGCTGTATGATAGTGCCGTAGGACACCTCCATGTGTCTGTTGAGTAGTGTTCGCTTCACGAGACTATTGTTGATATCTTGCAGATCAATCCCTGGCCATCAGCGTGGTGGATAGAACATGGGTGTTGAACCTTGTAAGAATGCCCATGAATGAACTTGAAACGTGTCATCATGAAAACGCACGTTGCCTGCCCTGCGACTCCACTGTTCATGGTGTGGCGATTTAGATGCTCCAGCTAACATATCTTTCCCCTGAGTTGTCATGCCTCCTTGGAGCTTTCATATGTCTCCCCTGAGTTGCCATTATATCTCCACAGTGTACGCCTCCCTTTCATGCGCCTCCCCTGGGTTGACATAACAAGACATAGTAGATGTGAACCAAGAAGTCAGCAGATAATTGCTCACGACATGCATGAAGAGACTGCGCTAGTGATCAACTGTTATATTCTAAGATGTAGTGCCTTGGTGGCCCGGGGATATTAAGCAATTTGCAATCTGTCTCTACGACCAGCAGCCTGACCAGGCGAGACTGACTTACATCGCAACATTCAGATAAAATAACACAATCCTGATTGCTTCTTGATGTGTCCTGCCCAAGGAAGAGGGCTGATGTCATTCACTGTTTTTCTTGTACAGAAGAATGCACGATGCTTGTACTGGTCGCTGGCGAAAAACAAATTACAAATAATAAATATTTGGAAAGATTGTGTAATGTATGCTGATTATTTATATAGAAACTATATTGTTTTAATCTTGTGAAACATAGGCAATAAGCAACCAAGCTTAGAAACATCTAATTACAATGGGAATGTGGTTCATGCGGGAAATGCAAATAATACCAAAGACAGACAGAAAAGCTGGCGAGAAAGTTCTAGAAGAAACACACGAAAAACCGTCAATTAATTATTGATATGTGAATTACAATGTAAAGATTCTTCTGTGGGCAATATAACATAACACAAAGTAATGCAGCTTTACAGAACAGAATTACGAAAAACACAACACGCTGCAGCGACTTGCCTTCATCAGCAAACAAATACACAGCATATAATCACATAGAAAACCCTCCATTGTCTACATTAAGGCTGGATGAGAAGAATGAACAGATGGGGGGGGGGGGGGGGGAGGATGAGAACAATGAAGAGAAAATTAAAATTTGAGAGAAAAATGTTAGCTATTTATTTCAGAATCCCAAGCTATGGTACTAACATGAATTTCACCTTGACACTCTTTTATAGACAGCCGTGGAAGTCTGTGGTGTCATGGGGACCGGAGTAGGGGATGGTGACTGTTCAGTGGAGATCCCAGATAAATGAGTGGAAATGGGAGGTAAGGCAGGGAACTGGAAGCAATGGAGATGTGACGGTGAGCCGAAAGTCAAAAATAAAAAGGGTTTAACCCATAAGTGCTCCGTTCTCCTCCTAACTCAAACCTGAGTCTGCAGAAACTCAGCTCAGTGCACGAACTCCGTAGCACCGGCGAGAATCCTGGAGTACTTTGTGTAGATTTTTAACTGGAAATTTTGCCCGGGCAGCGCCGTTAGGCTACTCTTCTTCGATTTCCAACTGCCATGGGATTTTTTACGTGAGCAACAATACACTACGGGCGTCCGATCTCACTACCCAGAAACCAGGGGAAATTTTATTACTAGAAGTCCACGTGAACAAATCCCGGTCTCACCAGGGCTTGAAACCGAGACCTCCAGCACTCAAGGCGGACACCATACCTGAGACCACGCAGCTCCCTCACAACACATCCTCCGCAGAAATACACAAACTCTGCGTCCTCTGAAGTGAGACACGTTACGTGACCACCATTTAGCCGGAAAATTGGCATATATTTGAATGACGTTTATGTTAAAAGGTCTGCCGATTAATTTTACCAATAGAACCCTGTCTGACACAGCCCAATATCCTTGAACAGATTTTGAATTTTTCCGATCCAAAATAATTTCTCATAATATACATATGTATATAGTATATATATGGGAAAGGAGAGAGAGAGAGAGAGAGAGATGAGAGAGAGAGAGAGATGAGAGAGAGAGAGAGAGAGAGAGAGAGAGAGAGAGAGAGGAGAGTGAGAGAGAGAGAGAGAGAGAGAGGGGGGGGGGTTGGGGGGGGGGGGTATAGTACCTGTAATATGCCATATGGCATTTCCGGAATTAGGTGTAACAATGCGAGTCTTCACTCATACTGTTCCATGTAGATTGTATGGGTACGTTATGTAGAGAAATCGACTAAGACATTGACTGGACATTGACGAAATTATTGGGGGGGGGGGGGGGGAGAAGCCAGGGGCAGGACGAGAGATACCTGAAAATTTGGCCACAAGGTGTAAGCGGAACGGGAAAACAGACCTGACCAAGGCGCTGGTGATCGTTTGAGACAGCGACCATGGCCTCCTACACATATCGGCATGCACGTGATGATGATGATTATGTGAAATATAGCGTATCACGCAATGACACTGGTTCGGGCTCCTTGTATTCTGTGTTTCTCATTCCACATAAGTGCCTTAGATCCAGTTATCAGTGGTTTGACTCAGCGAGTGTGTCAGATGGCGGCATGCATTCGCGTTAGGTCTACTTAGTCTATGCAGATTAAGTTTTAAGAAAAATGTGTTTTCTTTTAAATCTGTCACTGTCATCGTCACCTACTACCTGTAGTACCTTGCGGTTGTAGGATATGATTTTTCTTTTTCCGTTAAAAGTTTGTCAGCGGAGAGTTCCTTTGAACTGCCCTTTGCGATTTTACATTGTATTGAAATTTTCAGCGCCCAAAACTCGCACACGGGTGTTAGTTTTCCACCCTTATGTGAGACGGCTAGGTATGATATCTCATCACCAACAGACAACATGGCGGTCACAGGGAATGGGGTAAATATGGCATTGTCTGATAACCAGAGTTGTTGTAAGAATGCACAAGCATTCGGAAGGCGAACTCTTGCACGCCTGTACCATAGGCCGACCATAGATACTCCCTCATAGATTTGTCACTTAATTTATAAGACGACAAAGGATATATAATTCTTTACAATCCAGTAGCTCTCAGATCTGTTGTCTCTATATACTTTAATGCTAACACAAATGGGACGCAGAGGTGTTTCCAAGGCACCAGGGCCAGGTTCAATACTGGCCAAGACCTACTAACACGTCCTAGTAGTGCGTCCTGGGCAACAGGCCCCTTCAGGGTCCTGGCTAACGTAGTATGATCGCTGATTCTCCTGAAGTCGGAGAGTATCTGCCTGCGCGGCGAGGAACCACCAGTCTGCACACCAATAAGCCAGACTTGGGACAACGGATACTCACGCAAACCTCAGTCCGGTATGACATCACACTGATGTTGGACAACAGGATGTCTTCATCATACATACAGGACTTCACGCTGGAGTTCACAGCCAGCGAACGCAAGCAAGCAAGCTAACACACATCTTCCCTCTTGATTCCTTACATGGGTTCTTGTATATCAAATTGGGTCCATGGACTACACTTTGAAAACCACTGCTATTAAATGTATTTAAAGGTGGAAACATCATTCCAGTGGCAAATACATAAATTATTATCAAGTATTGATCCTGCACACATACTAGGTTACGGCACACCAGTACCCTTACTAGCCGCATTTCTTTCACAGAAAATTTCTTTCTCCAAGTTTTTCCGTCTTACGAAACTTAATGGGAACTCTAACAATTATTTCTTCTTCTTCTTCTTCTTCTTCTTCTTCTTCTTCTTCTTCTTCTTCTTCTTCTTCGTTCACCCTGAGTTTTTTTCTCCGGATGTGAGTGCGTTGTGCCTGTTTACAGCAGAGCTGCGTTCTTGCGCCGTTAGGCCGACACATCCGACTTCTGCGGGCATTTGTTGACCGGGTTAACCTTCCCGGTAACAATTATTTCATAGCCAGTTTATAATGAAAAGACTCACCAAAATGGCCTGTCGCTATAGGGACGGGACTGGAATCTTTGTGCTAGTGAGCACAGACACTTAGTGCCATGCTACCAGAGTCCACAAACGATATAATAAATACACACAGCACACCCCACTTTTAGTTGAGAAGATCAGTCAAAATATAAGTAAATTTAAGTCGTGTAAGAGAATGACGCAATGCAGTCTAATCTTTCTGAGGTGGTATGGGACAAGTTGTCGTAACGTCATTAAATCTCGGATGAATGGGCAAACGCGAAGATCAGGTTACAACATAAAACCCAATCTGGGCATATCAGATGGCTGTACAACAGAAACGTTGAAAGCAGTAGCAGAATAATGTAGAACACAAAATGGTAAATTAATTAAGGGAAATGGAACCAGATGAATACACGTACCGGATAAATGATAGTTACAGGTTGTTAAAGCTCTCATGAAGCATTTCACCAAGACCAGGAAATTCACCTCGGCACCTGTGCGACAGAAAACAGTCGATGAAGGCTGTGCCAAAACCTGCACTAGCAAGAGCCGGCCAAAATACAGCAGGGTCAAACGACAGGTTTGGGAGCAGATATGACTCCTACAGGCAACACTCAGCTGGAGTACAAGTCAACAGCTCACTACAAACAGTCTGGCAGTACCATGTTTTTTTTTTAAATGTTTATTTTACTCGCTCGCTTTGAAGTCGAGTGTAGCCCACGCTGAACCTGATTTTTGCATGCGAGCCAATTACCAGTGTCCCCCGTACATCAGACACACCCACTCTGATTACTGAGGTACTTGAAATTTAGGTCCTCAAGTCAAGGACGAGCAGTCAAAATTGTAGTCAAACTGACTTGTGTAGGGTGGAACCAGCTACTTCACTATCAGCATACCGGAAGTCTAAAAGCGAACGCTATTATCCGTTCGGCCATGCTGACCATCTACCATGTGTGTTTTTTTCCCTTCTGTGAACTAAGTTTGCCTGACATAAATATATCACACGTGTAATGCAATAAACAAGAATGTGTAAAAACTACCGCCAGTACTACCTGTGCTTGTATTCACGTACACAATAATCCTGGGTAGCTATGCGAAGTTATAGGGTGTCTAGCTGGTCGAGTATCATGGTGCGCGTGTTAATTCAGAGAGACACTGTCGTCAAGAGTGACAGATTTCCCATGTTTCTATTGTCTAGTTTTGCCTCTGATTTGTATTTTTGTTCTGCTTCTCCATGAGTGCCAATAAAACACCACTGACAGTATTTCCATAACTGTCACCGCGAGCAACAATCACGTTACACTCGCAGTTACTCTGGATAATTATCCAGACGAAACGTGGAAGCAAGTTGTTGATTATGGAGCCAGAGTATTCAACGTCTGTGACATGTACAGCGTCTTCATTGTAGATTGTGATTAGGGCTGACGTAAACCCAAAACGTGGAATATTCGTAAACAAGTGAATCGGTACAACTATCTCGGAGAAGTCATAACATTGAATGTTATACACAGAACCTGTACTTTTGTATGGATGTGGCACTTGGATAATGAGCACACAAGCTAGAAGACATCTAATGGCAGTGGCCAGTGGTTTCTGGTGGAAATGGAAAGACAGACAAACAAATGGCCAAGTCCTACTAGAAGCAAATGAAAACCGTAAACGGATTAGAGAAATTATACGCAGCTAGTTAACATTTTTGGCACGTTATAACCATAGAACTTGGTGACAGCTGCAAAATTGAGGAGAAAAGAACAAGGGGAGGGCACAGAAGTAAATATCTGGATGGCAGGGCCTCATGGCATGGTCGAGGCAAGCCCACAGAGCTGATACACGACGCTGGTGATCATGTAAGATGGGGTAAAATGACCACCCATGCTTATCGGCATGGCACATGATGATGATACTAACACAAGCCTTAAACGACACGCCATACTTTTACAGAAATATAAAGAGGCAAGTGCTGGACAAGATACTGGCAGATCTAGGGCCTTTATGTCTGCTATGCTGGATCCATGAGAAAGATATCTCTGCCGTGTATTCACAGGCGTGACTATCTAGGTAACAGATTGACTAAATATACGTTTACACAAATGACACCAGGCAGCTTGGCAGGGTGGGTAATAAATCTACACAAGAAGAAGAAACTGCTCGTGCCACATGGACAACTCAATGTACATAATTGTGCAAGATCTCGTCTCCACTGCCACGAAAGAATATCCCTGTGATGTTTTCGGCGCCAAATGCGTCAGCAATCAGACATGTGCAATTGCCTTGACTGTAATTGTGGCTCGTGTGTTTGTGAAGCATGTCATTTATGACATCTGAAGGGGGAGACAAAGTAAGCCATCAGCCTTCCTGAAGCCCAGTGATAAAGGGAGCGGATACACTAAACTATTAAACATACACACGCCCCATTACAGTTCATTATGACTCGAGAACAAGAAGCTAATGCAGTGGTAACAGTTGGGCAGCCTAGTTTTCTAGTGGAGGAGACTGGGGGATCAACTCAGATTATTTGGCAGGAGGAAGGGGCGCCAGTTAGAACACACTACAGTCAATCACATTGTATTGTTGCTAGTTCTACACAAACATTGCTTGCGTCTAAAAAAAAAAAAACAGTTCCAAAAGTTTTTCTATGAGCACAGACGCCATGTAGAATTACATTCTCAAAAGGCGACTTCCAACTTTTAATGGATTTATATAAGTATATTACAATAAAACAAATTCTCTGTTCTATCCTTTATGTAAGTGTATTACAATAAAACAAACTCGGTGGTCTGTGGTTTCTGTAAGTGTTAGTTAGTTAGTTAGTCGACAGATCATCCTCATTGCACATCGAACCATTCAGTCCATAAGTGCTCGGATCCCCTCCTCAGCAAATAAAACAAACTCGATGTTCTATGGTTTCTGTAGTGTATTACAATGAAACAAAATCTATGTTCTGTGTTTCTGTAAGTATATCACGTTGGACAACACTCTATGTTATTTGGAATACCGCTGGATCTACAGATTTCGTGCTTTGTGTGATGCTCTATGCAGGCGGCTTGTTCTGTGGAGAGAGACACACTCAAACGGGGGAAATGCCGGACTTCTATTATTTCATCTTTAAACACATATAACATATTTAAGAGAATGCCGTGCATATTTATTGTTCGCCAAACGACTTGTTTATAACATTACTGTTTTTTTTCTCTTGCTAGTATTCATGGATTAAGGATTGATAATGAAGTGGGACAGTATCAGCCAATTAAGAGAGGTGTTAGGCAGGGATGTGTGATGTCTCCAGACCTTTTTTCCCTGTACAGTGAAAGTATTTTCAGAAATGTAGAGGATATAAATGGAATCAGCATTGGAGGACGAAACATCAATAACATTAGATATGCAGATGATACAGTATTAATTTGCAGACAATGCGCAGGACCTGCAACAATTAGTAGATGCGGTTGTTGTACACAGTGAGCAACTGGGGTTAGAATTAAATTGTAAAAAGACTCAGGTTATGGTCGTCAGTAGGAAGGAAGAAGTGCCACAATGTAATATACGAGTAAATGGAAATATTCTTCAACAAGTGAATCGGTACAATTATCTTGGAACAGTTATAACATCTGATGGGAGATGCCTTGAAGAGATTAGAACAAGAATCGCCATGGCGAAAGTAGCCTTTAGCAAGATGAAAAACATTCTGACCAATAAAAAGATGTCAATTGAAACGAGAAAAAGAGTGTTGAGGGGATACATAGAGCCTGTTCTTTTGTATGGATGTGAAACTTGGACAATGAGCAGTCAAACTGAAAAGCATCTGATGGCTGCGGAAATGTGGTTTCTGAGGAAAATGCAAAGAATACCATGGACAGACAGAAAAACCAATGACCAAGTACTACAGGAGACAAATGAACATCGTAGACTGATTAGAGAAATTAGACGTAGACAGTCAAAATTGTTTGGACATGTTATGAGAAGAAATGGGTTGGAGAACTTAGTGACAACTGGCAAGATCGAAGGGAACAGACCAAGAGGAAGACCGAGAGGAAAATACCTGGATGGCTTGGCCACATGGCATGGACGAGACAGGAACACTGAGCTGATCCACGACACTGGTGATCGAGTGAAATGGCGAGTCATGACCGCCCACGCTTTCCGGCATGGCACATGATTGATTGATTGAGTATTCATGCAGCCACAACCAGTCGGCATCGCTCCTCACCAGACGGACGCACCGCGCTGCGCAATTTTAATGTCTTTTAAAGCAAGAAACATCTTCTGACGCGACACCCGGTGACCTTAACCAAATGCATGTTGTATCTATTGGCATTGGTAGTGGCAGTGAGGGTACGTGTACTGCCACATCTCCTCACTAAGTCCATTGTTCCGGAAACACCATCACACATCCACTCAACGTTAGACTTGTGCTAGGTCTACCATCCACGACCAGCTAGACAGCCTGTGGAATCTGACAGCCTACAAATTCTACCTTGTTTTATGTGTTCAGTCATCTCTAACTACGCAGCTGACATAATGAATGGTTGGTCTTAGGGCTCTTTGGTAAAGGGGTTACGTATGCAATTCGTAATTCCGCATACCGCGTTCGAAACACAGCTGCGGACGATTTGGAAGCAGACCGCCTTGCTTTATGAGTGCCGGTCGTTCAGAACGCAATGGCAAACTGCTGAACGTAAACGTGCCAAGAAATCACAAACAGCCAAACACCTACAAAAAATCCTGGGGTTGACTGCGACGTTCTGTAAAGGATATGCAACTGACTGTTTTGTAACGGACCACAGTTATCTTACGTTAGTAGCAGGATGGTAGATGCAAATAAGAAGTATAACACACGCTTTCTTCATTCTTCCCTTTCCTTTTGATGCATTCCAACACGTGGTTAAGAACAAACGAACGGACAAACGAACGAACGAATTTTATTTTCAAAGGGTAACAAATTGGGCACGCAGGCCCGTTATACATTCGGCCTTTCCAATCACTCATCTGTCATTCATCAATTGTGCATGTTACTTTCACATAGAAAAAAAAACAATGTCAACTGGATTTTGTAAACATAAACAATGCATATTACCAATGGTCTTTCTGGTGACTGCCGATTCCATCGACGATGAACTGTGGCTTTCGTGGATGACTTTTGTGTTGGCATTCTTGCGGCGGCATTATGCACAGTGTACCTGTGCGGGCGGTTGGATTGCCGATACTCCTGTCTGTTCCACTTTTCACATTGGACAGTTGGGAGCATTTTGTGTGATATTCACTGGCACAGGAAAGGAGCATAATGAAGACGACACGTTGCCGTGAAGTTGGACCTCGACTAACTAACTAACTAATTAAGCTAGTCCCATATTGTGATGTATTGCTATCCCCATATTGTGATGTATTGCTAGCCCCATATTGTGATGTATTGCTAGCCCCATTTTGTGATGTATTGCTATCCCCATATTGTGATGTATTGCTATCCCCATATTGTGATGTATTGCTAGCCCCATATTGTGATGTATTGCTATCCCCCATATTGTGATGTATTGCTATCCCCATATTGTGATGTATTGCTATCCCCATATTGTGATGTATTGCTATCCCCATATTGTGATGTATTGCTATCCCCATTTTGTGATGTATTGATGGTCCCATTTTGTGATGTATTGCTATCCCCATTTTGTGATGTATTGCTATCCCCATTTTGTGATGTATTGATGGTCCCATATTGTGATGTATTGATGGTCCCATATTGTGATGTATTTCTCGCACTATACTGTTGATGTGTTGCTAGCCCCATGTGTATATAGGACAATGTGCAGAGATGAAGAATGTAATCTTTATCCCACCGGACGCCCGACTTCTACAGTGCATTCACAAACGTTTGCCCCCGTATCACGTCAACCAGAAGACGTCTCCACAATGAAGGTGGGCTGCAATGGATCTCCAACACTGTCTGTCTTTCGCTTTGACTGTAAATTCTGTCAGACTGATTTTCGTCCATTTCGTGATGTTATCTTCCCACTTGTATCGTTGTCTACCTCTTGCTCGCTTGACCTCAACCTTGCCCTCAACCTGGCCCTCCAGTATGGTTTTTATAAGAGTGTTATGTCTTTTAACGTGACCGAAATATTTCACTTGCCTCTTTTTTTATTTCTTTTATTAACTCTCTTTCCATTCCCAGTTTTTCTAAAACCTCTGTATTTCTTCTTCTTCGTTCATCCGGATTTTTTTTCGGATGTGACTGCGTTGTGCCTGTTTACAGCAGAGCTGCGTTCTTGCGCCGTTAGGCCGACACATCCGACTTCTGCGGGCATTTGTTGACCGGGTTAACCTTCCCGGGGAAACCTCTGTATTTGATTGTTTCTGTTTCCATGAAATACGGCATATTCTTCTGTATATCCACATCTCCAGTTCATCTATTCGACTTTCTAGTTGCTTATTCAATGTCCAGGCTTCTGCGCCATACAATAGTGTTGAATATACGTAATATTTGACAATGCTGATTTTAATGCCTTGTTAATCTATGCCGGTCTCCGTGGCGATGGCGTTGTTGACGCGATTCGTAATGCCGCTTACCAGCGTTCGAAACACAGCAGTGACCGATTTGGCAGCAGACCGTGTCTCGCTAGTTTTAACGTGTTGGTATGGGATCCGGTCGTTTAGAAAGCAATGGTAAACTCAATCAATCAATCATGTGCCATACCGGAAAGCTTGGTCGGTCATGACTCGCCATTTCACTCGATCACCAGAGTCGTGGATCAGCTCAGTGTTCCTGTCTCGTTCATGCCACGTGGCCAAGCCATCAAGATATTTACTTCTCGTTCTTCCTCTTGGTCTGTTCCCTTCGATCTTGCCAGTTGTCACCAAGTTCTCCAATCCATTTCTTCTCATAACATGTCCAAAAAATGTTGACTGTCTACGTCTAATTTCTCTAATCAATTTACGAGTTTCATTTGTCTCCTGTAGTACTTGGTCATTGGTTTTTCTATCTGTCCATGGTATTCTTTGCATTTTCCTCAGAAACCACATTTCTGCAGCCATCAGATGTTTTTCGACTTGACTGCACATTGTCCATGTTTCACATCCATACAAAAGAACTGAATCATAATGTATTAGGCACTTTTAAAGAGTTAGTTTGCCGTTGCTTTCCTCTATGGCAGTGACCATACTGGCCAGATGACCGCAACCATTGTCTCTCGAAAGAGATCCTCTGCCTGCCGTCGCGAAACTTGAGACCATAACCAACAAATATATGTCGGCTGCCCTCAATGTTTCATCCACCACCTGCCTTCCGTGGCTTCTTTTGAACACTTCCAATAAACGAATACGAAATGACACCACATAATCCACAGGAAAACACTAAATAGCGTAAAACACTCAACAGAGTCTCCGAAGAATAAACGCATCACGTCGTAGCCATTTGTACCAGAATGGTAAACTACTGAACGTAAAATTTGCCGGGACATCAACAACGGCAGTTAAATGATGGTGTTGACAGCAACGTCCTGTAAAGGATATGCAACTTCAAAAAAAATCTCTATAGATGTTAATACTGATTTCATGCTGTTGAAAGCATTTTTTGCCATTCCTATTCTGTTTTTGGTTTCTATTTCACTTCTGCCATGATCTGTTATTACATGTCCAAGATAAGAGAAACTTGTTACTTTTTCTAGTATCTCCCCGTTTCTGCACTACGCCTGTTTACTTGCTACCTTATAAAAATCCATAACTCAGTAACTGACTGAAGGAAAATGATTAGATTTAGCATATAACCTTATCATTATGATATCATCGTCATCAGCAAGTACCATGCCAGGTAGCGCAGGCGTTCATGACTCTCCACAGATCTCGGTCCTTTGTTTCTGGATCAACTCTGCCGATGATATTCCTCCATGCCACCGTCTCAATCCATCCAGCATCAACTCTTGGTCTGTCCCTGCCTTTCTTCCCCTCGATCTTTCCAGTCGTCATGATATTCTCCAACGTCTCTCCTCATCACATAACCGAAGAAAGCTTTTTGTCTCTTTCTTATTGTCGTATGTAATGTTTCATTAACCTCTTTCAGGCAATCATTAGTCACTTTGGCAGTCCAAGGAATTCTCAAAATCCGTCTCAGAAACCACATCTCTGTTGCTTCCAAGTTCTTCCTAATTTGTTCATTTACATTCCAAGACTCACTGCCATATAGTAAAACGGGTTCTGCTTAGCACTTCAGCACTGTCTTTCTTACAGTCAATGAAAGTCACTTATTACATAAGATACCTCCATTTTTTTAAATGCAATTATTGATTGCACTATTCTGCTCTTAATCTCTGTTGTGTATCTTCGATCTGATGTTAAAATGTCCCTAGCTACCAAACTCAAACCTGGACTTTATCCAAATTACACCTTCGAAAAATCAACACCTGCGAAAGTAGATGCCTGAGGAGAGCTGCCAACTTAACAATCCGAGACCGAGTAAGAAATGCTACTATCAGACAGACTGTGGGATCAGTTCCAGTTCCAGTTTTCAAAAACAAAAATTCCAACTTCGTCCTCGTCTAACCTGCTTCATCAGCTGTGGTTATAATTGAGGATCGTGGTTTTTGTGGGTTTATTCACCCTAATTCTTGTCTTGTGGGTCCTATCTCGGACTGGTTATGTAGCGTTTGTGTCTGTGACGTCAGCAGTGGTCGGCGGCTATCCTTTGTGCTCTTCTGTTGTTATGGTTTTCTTTGTTGGTGTAGGCTCCTGGCTCGTCTGGCTGCAGTCCTTATAAGGACTTTTCGTGATCACACTCCAGCTGGGGGATAGGTCGGCGGCTGTCCTTTGTGCATGTTTCCTTTTGTTTTCGTTGTTGGTGCAGGCTCCAGGCTTGACTGGTTGCAGTCCTTAAAAGGACTTTTTATTTGGTATTCTTTTGTGCATTTTCTGTAGGAGCTTTTCGACGTTTTCTCTTTCCTCCTTGGGGAAACAGTTTTCACTGTTGCGTTTGCGTATCTGCTGCCTAGCGTTTTCTTCCTCCGTGGTCAGCCATGGGATGATTTCACCGTCCTCGATATAGTACTCGAAGTCGGCCTCACAGTTGTAGTGTACTAATGAGTATATCATTGGTTTCCCCCGGAGTTTTTTAGGCTTCTTCTTTTCTTTTTCTTCCCAGCGCCTTCTGAATTCCTGGCGCTTGAGTTCCTCCTTGTCGACTGGGTATTCTGTGCCTCCTTCAGAGATCGCTTGCTGTTCAGACTCGGTCTCTTGGGTTTCTTCTTGCGGTTTTTCTGTGAGTTCTTGTGTGGCTTCTGTTGGTTTGTTATGAAAGAGTTCCATTTCAGCTCTATGCAGTTCTCTTTCGGTCTTGATAATTTGTAGGATTTCTTCGTTCTCCTTCTTTATCTCAGCCATGCGCTGAATCTCTTGTTTGATGTTGAGCTGGATTTCTTTCATGTCGGCCAGCAGCTTCTCATTATCGCTGGTCGGAGACGTTGTCAGCAGCAGTGCCTTGACTTGTTTCTTCAATTCATCTATTTGCTTTTGAAGTTGATCTCTTTCAGCGTGTGCTATACCCGTGGCTGTCTCGCCCCTCTGCATTGCTTCCTTGAATGGTGTCTTTGTGAGGATGGCGATTTTTAAGACGTCTCTATGTCTCTGCAGGTACGGACAGCCCAGGTATCTTGCTCCATGTTTGCCCAGGCAGTTGGCACACTTTCTTTTGTTGTTGGGTGCTCGGAAGTCTGTGTCCATCTTGGCCAGCGGACACTCCTTGAAGGCGTGGTGAGCGGCGCAGTATCGGCATATTTCCGTCTTACTGCGACACGTAGCTCTACTGTGGCCGGCCTTCTGACATCTGGAACATTGCGTGATTCTTGGTATGAATCTCTCTGGTTGCTGCATTCTCTTTTTGAATGATGCTGTGGTCGGCATCTCGCTGCCCTCCGACGTCACCACTGCCAAGGTTGTAGGTATCTTGGAGTAGGTGAGAAGCCGCTCCGCCTTCAAGAATCGGATGTGAAGATTGTCTTCACGTAGCTGCTTCAGGATTTCTTCATCTGTCAGCTCCACAGGAATCCACTTGACAACCCATCGGACTGTTTTCGAGTCGGTGTTTCCGACTCTGGTGTCTTTCTCCTCCTTCTCTGCTGTCTTGGTTCTTGACTGTGTTGGGCTGTCAATCTTCTCCCTCGTAGTAGCTTCAGTAAAGGCTGTAGTATCAGGCTCTTTGCAGCTAGCAGGTGGGCTCTCGACGTTCTTCTTCTTGTTGTCGGCTCCCACGCTGCACATCTTGGCAACAGCGTGTTTCTTGTTGTTGGATTTTCCACGTGACATTTTCCCGCTGATCAGGCTTCTTGACAGAATAATGCGACTTGACTTGTTAGCGCTCGCAGTGCACGATCACGACGCGACGACGACTGTGGGATCAACACCTTGTGCCACATTTATTGAAAGACAGAAGATCAAGTGGTTTGGCCATGTCGTTAGAATGCAACACCATCAACTACCATCACTGGCCTTACATCACAGATCATCTGCGACGAGACCACGAGGATGTCCAAGAAGAAAATGGATTGACGACATCAAAGATATTGTACAACCACACGGAATGACACTATCCAGTGTCGCCCACCGGGCGCTGGAACGCAAATTATTCCTCCCACGACGCTTGACGGCAGAAGTGGAAGATGATGATGATGATGATGATGATGATGATGATGATGATGATGATGAACTACTTGGTTAAGAATTTTCCCTTCTGTTTCAATATCACACTTTGGTGTCACATTTTTCTTTGATATCTCCATTGTTACTGTTTTCTTGCTTTTGAAAGCGAGACCTTTCTTGGTGCTCTCTGTTACATCAATGTCCAACAACTGTTGTAGAGCTTTTGCATTATCCGCCATCAATACTATGTCATCTGTATAGCGTGTATTGTTTGTATTATAACCTCTGAATATTATTCCTGGCTTTTCTTTGATCTCTCTCATTATTACTTTGCTATAGAGGTAGAAGAGATCGGGTGACAAGACAAATCCCTGTCGTCCTCCTAGCTTTATCTGTTCATAATTGCCCTCTTTATTTCCCATTTTAATGGCTGCTACTTACTTCCAGTAAATATTATTTATTATTCTGAGATCTTTCCCATCAATTCTAATGTCTTCCAACATTTTAATTAGTTCATCATGTTTTACTTTATCAAATAGTTTAATTTAGTTTAGTCGTTGGATCAACATCACGGCACACGGTTTAACCCATACGTGCTCCGTTTTCCCCCTAACTCAAACCTGAGTATGGAGAAACTCAGCTCAATGCACGAACTCCGTTGCATCGGCGAGGAACCTGATATAATTGGGTAGCTTTTTAACTCGAAATTTTGCCCGGGTAGCGCCGTTAGGCTACACTTTTTCGATTTCCAACTGCCAAGGGATTTTTTACTTGCGCAACAATACACACGGGCGTCCGATCTCACTACCCAGAGACCAGAGGAAATTTTATTACTGGAAGTCTAGGTGGATTTTTTAAATAAATCCCGGTCCTCACCGAGATTTACTTTATCAAATGCCGTAGTATAACCTATTAAGCACAAATATATGTCTTTATGTCTATGGATCTTTGTATTAATGCCCGTAATGTATATATTACATTGTATGTACCCTTTCTTTCCACAAATCAAACACTGTTCTCCGCCAATTTCTATTTTTTTAAATTTTCTTTCTTGTTCTTCTAATAATAATTCTGAGTATAAGCTTATCGACATGGTTTATTGAAATAATTGTACGAAAATCTTCGCATTCAAATGCTCCTTGTCTTTTTGGTATAGCTATAAATACTGATTTCAGCTATTTATAGTACACGAATCACACTCACCGAAGTCCAGGCGACGCATCCCCGAAGATGGAACCCGCCCTCTCTCTGCTCCGTGTCTGTGTAACTACATCGTACAACCGTATACTGACAAACAAGTGTGTTTATATAAGTATATAATTTAGGGGTCAGGGATGAAGTGCTTATTATAAAATTAATTGCATCCTCACATTGAAACATCAGTGTTAAACAATAAATATTGTTCGTGGTGCACAAGAATTTCCTAATTAGAAGACGTCACATAATGGAACGGAAGTGCTCAAAGGTCGTTACCCAAATTGACGTGCATTACTGTAAAACAATGTTGTTAGCGTGAATTCAGTACATTTTCTCCAAAACACCAAACAGACTTCGCTGCTTTCCATTATTTCAGTTGCCTTTAGACCTATCAAAGACATATACCTTGGGTGGGAGTAAGTATAAGACGGCAGGAGACATTTCATAACGATGCAACAGACGGTACTACCTGCTTTCTGTCAGCGCCGAAGGTTGGGCGGCGCTTACCAAACCCGACACCCCACATTGTGCCAACGGCTTCGGGCGGAAGAGCGCAATTGGGAGGGTACTAGCCTTATCCTGGTGCGAGGAAATGCAACCCAAAGACAAAATAAGTCATGGCAGGGCAGACCAGGCCCTAAGCCTTGGTTGGCAGCTGGTCTAGGATCGAAGCTCCGACAGGCGGACAGTTAGAGCATTGCTTTGCTGATCCGGCAGCTTCTGCAGCTTGTCTTGTTCCAGATTATAGGTGTCAACTTTCCTCTGGAGTGAACTAGGCAGGCCGAGAGAGGGATCATGCTGCATGGGCAACACATGGTTTCTTTATTTTAGCCCAGGCTTTGTGCTATGGAGAGGCAATAACTCCATCCCTGGTCTTAACCGGTCTCGGAATCAAAGCGAGAGGCAACTGTTACGGGTTATAAGTCCTTGTCAGTTGGCGTAGACATGGGGCGCCACGCGTTGCCTCTGACGGTGGGAGACACCTACAGGTGTCACTGATCAGCTACCGCCCGCCTCAAGCTGGGCAGCCCCCAGCCAATTGGGTGCTGATCCGCCACAGCCTGCCTGCTTCAATGGGTGCTTGGGGCTAGGACAAAATCTGAATCGCAGGCTGTAAAACCAATGCACCAGGTACTAATAAAAAGAATAGAAACCTCAAGCTACGGCTTGCAACCTGGAACGTGAGAACCATGTGTCCAGGATTTTCCACTGACTTGACAAATATTGACGATGTGAGAAAAACGGCTGTGATTGATGCTGAACTCGATCGTCTTAACATTGATATTGCTGGCCTGCAGGAGACTCGCCTCGCTGAGGAAGGGTCACTCAGGGAAAACAATTACACCTTTTTTTGGAAGGGAAGAGGGCAGGCAGAAAAAAGGCTACATGGTGTGGGCTTTGCAGTGAAGAACTCGCTACTGGGAATGATTGATATCCCAGCTGGAGGTAATGAAAGATTATTATCACTGCGCTTGGCAACCTCCTGTGGATTTGCCACCATTCTCACTGCATATGCACCGACACTCGCTTCCTCTGATGATGTGAAGGATATGTTCTATGAGCAGCTAGACTCTGCGATCAAGGCAGTTCCAAAATCCGACTACATTTATATGCTCGGTGATTTCAATGCTCGTGTGGGCAAGGACTCGAGTTCATGGCCAGTGTGCCTTGGAAAATACAACATCGGTCACATGAATGATAATGGGCAAAGGCTGCTGGAACATTGCACTAGAAATGACCTATGTATTACAAACTCCTTTTTTAAAACAAAAGAGATGCATAAGGTCACATGGAAACATCCAAGATCCGGCCATTGGCATCAGCTGGACTTCATTATCACACGGAGACAACATCTGAACCATACATCATTAACTCGAAGTTACCACAGTGCTGACTGTGATACAGATCATTCTTTGGTTGTTGCAAGGGTTAGACTGAGACCAAAGAGAATCTACACAGCTAAACACAAGTCTAGCCCTAGGATTAATATTACTAACACTCACGATCCTGGAAAGTGCTTTGAATTTCAACAGCAACTTGAAGACGCTTTCAATGATACATCAGAAAATTGTATAGTAAATGATAAATGGAGTAAACTTAAGGAAACTATTTATAAAACAGCGGTAGGGGTTTACGGCACTGTGGATCATAAGAGGCAGGACTGGTTTGTGGCAAACAGCCAGATACTGCAGCCCTTGATTGATAAAAAGAAGATAGCTCTCTTAAGAAACAAGGAAAGACCAACGCGTAACACTCTGAGTGAGCTGAAGCAAGCAAGGAAGGATGTACAAAAGGCTGCCAGGCAGTGTGCGAATGACTATTGGATCAAGTTATGTGAGTCCATTCAAATCGCAAGTGATAAGGGAAACATCAGAAGCATGTATGAAGGGATAAAGAAAGCCTGTGGTCCAATGATCAAAAGAAGTGCACCGCTGAAAACCTTGACTGGAGAAATCATCACTGATAAGAAACAGCAGATGGATAGATGGGTCGAGCACTATTTAGAGCTTTACTCAAGTGAGACCAAGCTAGCGGATGATGCCCTCAACGCCATAGAGGCCCTGCCAACTCTTGACCACCTGGACACACTTCCCACTATAACAGAAGTTAAGTGTGCTATAAATGAGCTTGCATCTGGCAAGGCTCCAGGTAAGGATGGGATTCCAATAGAGGTGATCAGAAGTGGGCAAGACACACTCGCTCTACAGATCCACCAGCTAATAGAGCTATGCTGGCAAGAAGGACAAGTCCCACAGGATTTCAAAGATTCAAACATCATAACGCTGTACAAGAACAAGGGAGATCGGAGCGACTGTAACAACTATAGGGGTATCTCACTTCTGTGTATTGTTGGGAAAGTATTTGCTAGAATTGTCCTGCACAGACTTCAAGTCCTGGGAGATCAAGTCTACCCCGAATCACAGTGTGGCTTCCGTCAGAACCGGTCTACCATTGATATGATATTCTCATTGCGACAGATGCAAGAAAAATGCCGGGAACAAAATCAGCCACTGTTTATTGCCTTCATCGACCTCACAAAGGCATTCGATTTGGTCAGTCGTGAGGGTCTGTTCAAAGCACTAAAGAAGATTGGCTGCCCACCAACTCTCCTGTCCATTGTGGAATCGTTCCACACAGGCATGAAGGGTATAATCAAGTTTGATGGCTCAACTTCAGAAGAGTTTGAAATCAAGAGTGGAGTTAAGCAAGGCTGTGTGCTAGCCCCCACCCTCCTTGGGATATACTTTTCACTTCTACTGAAATATGCCTTTCGTGATCAGGATGATGGTATATACATTCACTCACGCTCAGATGGTGGCCTCTATAATGCTCAGAGATTGAAGGCCAAGACCAAAATTAGCAGGGTACTAATCAGAGAGTTGCTTTTTGCGGATGATGCTGCGATTACGACCCACTCTGAGGAAGAATTACAACATCTACTATCTGCATTCTCCAATGCTTGTTCTGAATTCGGTTTAACAATTAACAAAAAGAAGACACAGATTATGTCACAAGGTGCACATGGTGTACCATCAATCTTTATTGACGACGCCGAACTGGAGATAGTAGACCATTTTACATATCTAGGATCAGAGGTAAATAGCAAATTATCCCTCGATCAGGAAATCAACATCAGGATTGGCAAGGCAGCAACAACAATGAACATGTTAGCAAAAAGAGTCTGGGAGAACAGGAAGCTTACTGCCAAAACAAAAGTCCTCGTCTACCAAGCCTGTGTCCTTAGTACTCTTCTTTATGGCAGTGAAACCTGGACAACTTACTCACGCCAAGAGAAACGTTTAAACAGCTTTCATATGCGGTGTCTGCGAAGAATACTTGGTATTAAGTGGCAAGACAAAATCACAAATACTGAAGTATTGGAAAGATCAGGTTGTGTGACGGTGTATTCCATGCTCAGTCTTCGTAGACTTAGATGGATAGGACACGTTAGGAGGATGGATGATGGTAGAATACCAAAGGACATCTTTTTTGGTGAATTACAGACGGGTAGGAGATCTCAGGGTCGGCCTCTACTACGATACAAAGATGTGTGTAAGCGGGACATGACTGATACAGGCATTGATAATGCACATTGGGAGCACGTCGCCGCTGAACGTGTTGCATGGAGGGCAACTATCAGAAACGGAATAAAGACAAAGGAGAAAATGATTGCAGATAAAGCACACACAGAGCGTGAGAGACGTAAGATGGTGCAAAATGGTGGAAATGACCATGTTTTCACATGCACCTACTGTGGGCAAACATTTGCAGCAAGAATTGGCCTTACCAGCCACACTCGCCACCGCCATGGATCGTAGTTATTAAGCCTTTTTAAAGCACAATGTACCAAACTATCGTCTGTCAAGACGGAAAGGTGCCAATGATGATGAACAGATAATTTTCTATTTTTAAGGAACGTGAATGAAGGCAAATATTTGTGAATGCACTATAAAAGTAGTTTCTGGTATTTAAATTATGCTAGGTCGACCTGGATCTCAGGTCATGTTTTATTAAATCCTGGCTTCGAGAGGGACTCAAACACACGACCACGGAGCCGACAGCCAAGCGCTGTAGGTTAGTTAATGTAATTAGATGAATGTATGACTGTGGCGGGCGTAGACAACCATACTAAGTAGATTCTGATGACGTACATACATTTATCTACTTAAGTATGAACATGACATTGAAATATATTATCTTGCTCATCTTATGCATGGCAGACGAGTTTGCCACGTTATTTACAAATGTAACAATCCCGGTCCAAATAGTTGATATCCTGACGCGGCCAGTCTGTGACATTTGACAGCAGACGATTTATGTGGTTTGTCTAAGATGTCTACATGTCATAGACAAGACAACTCGCTGACAAAACAACATCGTACAGCCAGCCATATACTGAACAAACACGCCGATGATACTATATGAGATAGCTGTCATTCGCCAAACAGGAATGGCTTTTTGCTGGCTCAGTTCTTGATATCTAAGTTAGAAATATGGACATGACCGACACGGTATGCGCCTCAAAATTTCTGCTTCTCATACGCTACACCATAAAGAGGATCAGTTCACATAGACTATGTCTTTCGGTCCAAACTGGTAGATACGCGGACATGGAGCAGAGTGAGGACAAGGATTTGTCGCCTGGACTTCAGTGAGTGTGATTCGTGTACTATAAATAGCCGAAGATGCTGAGGTCGCTAATGACGCTGCTGTCTGGCAAGCTACCGATGTGTCGTCAGATGTTGAGATCGCTAATGACGCTGCTGTCTGGCAAGCTACCGATGTGTCGTCAGATGTTGAGATCGCTAATGACGCTGCTATCTGGCAAGCTACCGATGTGTCGTCAGATGTTGAGATCGCTAATGACGCTGCTATCTGGCAAGCTACCGATGTGTCGTCAGATGTTGAGATCGCTAATGACGCTGCTGTCTGGCAAGCTACCGATGTGTCGTCAGATGTTGAGATCGCTAATGACGCTGCTGTCTGGCTAGCTACGATGTGTCGTCAGATGTTGAGATCGCTATGACGCTGCTGTCTGGCAAGCTACCGATGTGTCGTCAGATGTTGAATCGCTATGACGCCTGCTGTCTGGCTAGCTACCGGTGTGTCGTCAGATGTTGAGATCGCTAATGACGCTGCTATCTGGCAAGCTACCGATGTGTCGTCAGATGTTGAGGTCTCTAATGACGCTGCTGTCTGGCAAGGTACCGATGTGTCGTCAGATGTTGAGATCGCTAATGACGCTGCTATCTGGCAAGCTACCGATGTGTCGTCAGATGTTGAGATCGCTAATGACGCTGCTATCTGGCAAGCTACCGATGTGTCGTCAGATGTTGAGATCGCTAATGACGCTGCTGTCTGGCAAGCTACCGATGTGTCGTCAGATGTTGAGATCGCTAATGACGCTGCTATCTGGCAAGCTACCGATGTGTCGTCAGATGTTGAGATCGCTAATGACGCTGCTGTCTGGCAAGCTACCGATGTGTCGTCAGATGTTGAGATCGCTAATGACGCTGCTGTCTGGCTAGCTACCGGTGTGTCGTCAGATGTTGAGATCGCTAATGACGCTGCTATCTGGCAAGCTACCGATGTGGCGTCAGATGTTGAGGTCTCTAATGCGCTGCTGTCTGGCAAGGTACCGATGTGTCGTCAGATGTTGAGGTCGCTAATGATGTTGCTGTCTGGCAAGCTACCGATGTGTCGTCAGATGTTGAGATCGCCAATAATGCTGCTGTCTGGCAAGCTACCGATGTGTCGTCAGATGTTGAGATCGCTAATGACGCTGCTGTCTGGCAAGCTACCGATGTGTCGTCAGATGTTGAGGTCGCTAATGACGCTGCTGTCTGGCAACTACCGAGTGTCGTCAGTGTTGATGTACTTTTTAGTGGGGAAGTTGTGTCGCTTTGAACTCCACACATAGTAGTCCATAAATGTGCTACCGCTGGTACACTGGACTACTTTCTGATTTTTGCGTGTGGATTAGCTGTCCTCTTTACCAGTGTTCTTCGCCATCAGGTGAACCTACTCCGATTTCTGAGGTTCACCACAAGTGTCTACTTGTTGGTCATAGTAATGGCCTCACTCCACAAGTGTCTACTTATTGGCGACAGTATTATGTTCGCGCCACAAATGCCTAGACCAGTGGTTCTTAACTGTTTGGCCAATGCTTTACCATATTTCAGAACGTCATTCACCTACCCCCATTTCGTATTTCCTACCTAAAAATTTGGCCTGTGGCCCCCTTTACCATATTTTCAGAACGTCATCCCACTCCCTTCCTATTTTCTACCAACAAATTTGGCCTGTGCCCCCCTTCACCATATTTTCAGAACGTCATCCCCCCTCCCTTCCTATTTTCTACCTAAAATCTCCCCACCCCGAACCTACACAGTATACATAATAATGGAAGCTAAATTTAAAAGCACATACTAAACAAGTCTAGACGTCCACATAAAACGTGATTTGTGGGTCTACTTACGTTATAAAATGAATTTTAGAAGGGTGAGACGTACAGAACCGTAAAGTATGAAGGGGAAAACAATATCAAGTAATCGGTCCTTGTATTAACTGTTATATTGAACTAATCTTATTCCCCCCCCCCCCCCCCCCACCACTGTCGCGTCCTCCTTTAAAGTGTCGTCCCTGAGTGAAGAGAGTCACACCCACATTATAATATTTTTTTTCTTATCATATCCCGGAGAATCCACCAGCTCCGTACCAACACACTCCATCAGCCAATGGACACCTTTTCCTATCACTCTCTCACGGTGTCGTACTATGCTCTCATACTTCCCAACGCAACATACTCAACAACTCCTGCGTTCCATAAAAATAATAAGATTAATTTACTAAAAGAAAAGTGTCAACGTATATGAGACGTGTATGCGAAGAAAATGCGTGATGTGTTCTAGACTGTGTGTCTGATCGGACCTTCAGATAATAGCATTTTTTGTAGTAAACGTGTCTCTTGCAATGGGCACACCACCGCACATTTAATCATAACCAGTGCACCTCACCCGGTGTCGAACCCTCTTGCCGCGGGTGGCGATACTGGACTGTCATCTGTAGCCACCTGGTAATCACATCTTCATGATCATCCGAAATAGATACTGTTGTAAGTACAGATTAGATTACGACTGACTTGTCACCTAACTTTGTAAGTCTATCGGTCCTAAAGAATGCACAAATCCTGTGTGTATTTAGGTTACTGTTAATGTTTCTTCTACACTTGATCCTAACTAGTGTTCATATAGGTCACGTATATGTCATATGTAATATATACACGGGAATCTAGCACCGATGTGACGTATCCGTTAATGTTCTAGTTCTTAAACAATGTTTCTCGATGTGTGATCTATCAACAATTAGCACCCATCCGAGTGTGAAACCATTCACACGCAGGAGTTCGTTATATTGGCTGCGCTCTGCTCGGCTATGCCTGGTGAACCTCTGAGTA
>JACEFZ010021678.1:0-14848 GCA_014155875.1 Cepaea nemoralis
CAAAACAACTACTCTACCATCACTACACTACTCTACCATCACTACACTACTCTCCCCAATCACTACACTACTCTACCACACTACCTATCTACCATCACTACACTATCAAAACCATCAACTCCACTACTCCTACCATCACTACACTACCTACCATCACTACACTACTCTACCAACACTACACTACTCTACCAACACTACACTACTCTACCATCACTAACTATCTACCACCCTACTTTTCCCTCTACAACACACACTACTGTCAGAGTCCGAGGGGGACAGCGATGGGGGGGACATCGTTACGACCGCCAGGCGACTTACTCCCAGAAAGGGGATGCAACACTTCGTTGCCCCGGGCAGGCAAATAGGATTTTAACCGGCCTCGAGATCGCTGGCTGACCAGCGGTCAGGCCCCCAAACGCAAGACGCACGCCTGCCACGTGACGCACGTCGGGCAGGAGGCAAGTTGCGAACCAGGTCCAGACAGCTCTGGGACACGGAACATGACGGCGTGTGATTGAGAGAAAGGCGTTGTATGGTTTCTGTATTGAAAGGCGAGTGTCTGGACATCTTGCGAGTCAGATTTGTAACTGTATTGTGGATGTAAGTTGTAAAGTATCCTTATATATACTTGTGATCATCGTTCTGTATTTGATACGTTAATAAATCCATCGAACGATGTGTCGTTGAGTCTTACGTCAAATCACGTTGTATTTGTACTGTCTCCACTTGTTGGGAAAAGCGAGCCAATTTAAGACCCTGACATGTTTGAACGTGGGGGCTCGTCCGCTTTAATTTACTTATATTTGAAAGTGAATAGCTCGTCCTTGTTGAACGTGAAGGTCTCGTCCAGCTTTAATTTAGTTAGACTTGAACTTAGATGTGATCGTAATTTACTTGGATTAGAGTTAAATGTGTTAATGTGATCATGGAAGGCTCATTTTGATTTATTACTACATTATTTAAACATGTGTAAGATCATTTGTAAACGTACAATGCATACATTTTGTTTGATCCTGTAAGCGTGTAAAACATTTGTGATTTGTGAAACTTGTCACCGTTTTGACCTTGTCGACATTGTGATCTTGTCGCCATTTTGACCTTGTCGCCATCTTGTAAACTTGATGTCCATGTCCTTACGGAATGTCATCTTGATGTAGTGATGTGTCATCAATGTTGTAGAGTGTTAAGTATACTTGTAGATTGTCTTTGTGCATTGAGTTTGTGGAACGCGAAAAGTGTTTGGAAAGAAAGTAACGTGTATTGTAAAAAAACTGTTGACGGACAAACTTACGACATACAATTACACTCAACGCCATACAACCTAATCAACACTTAGTGACAAGCAGGCACACACCAACAAATAGACGCTAATTTATCTTCTTCCAAAATAAAAGCAGGTTTTCCGTACCATCCGAACCTTGCCGTAGAGGTCCTTTGTAGTCTGAAGTAGCGACCCTACAGTTCCTAGCCCGATTTTCCAACCGTTCTTCACCGCATCCAGGGCACTTGAGTATACTTTTTCCTTTTCGTATACTTTAAAATGCATTTTTAGGCACATATCGTCCATATAAACAGATTGTAAATTGTTGATTACTAACCACTTATAACATATTGTGTGTGGCTGGTATTTCATTGACATTTTTCCATCATGTCTTCATTATTTGATTTCATTGATATTGGCATAAAGTTACAGTTACATGGTGATGAACTAACACAGTGGAGCGAGCAGAAATACGCAGAATACCTATTAGTTCAGGAAAAAGCCAATGAACGCGAAGAAGAGCAGCTGAAAGAGCTCTTAAACAGGCAGAAGCAGAAAGAACTGCAAAGCAAGTAGAGGCAGAAACAGCCTTAAAGAAAGCAGAATTGTCTGAAAAGACAAAGCAAGCTGAGATAGATAGTGAACTTAGAAGGCAGAAATAGCAGCTCAGAGCAAGAGAGAAGAACTGGAGTTACAGTTGAAAATGAAACAACTGGACACTGAGACTGCGATTAACAAAGAAGCCAGGAAATCTGAAAGACTGGAGAAAGAAAACCAGTATAAGAAATATCAAGGTATTGTACGTAATTATACCTCGGGTGACTGCATTGCAGCCTTACCCAAAATTTGAAACTTTAATGGAACATTATCAAGTTCCAATGTCTGAATGGAATATTGTGTACATGAGGAGTTTGTCAGGGGAACCTCTTAAAGTTATTGAAAACCATCCCCAAAGACCTCAGAAAAGATTACCATTATCTGAAATCTAAGATTATGGCACATTTTATGTTAGATGAGGCAGGTTACAGAGAACAGTTCAGTAAATTGAGCCCAAAACCGACTCAAACGTTCTCTGACTACCTCTGCTTAGTCCGAGATATTTTCACCAAATGGACGTCAGCAGCCGAAATTGAAAAAAGTTATCAGAGATTGGAAGATCTAATCATTAGAGACAAATTGTGTCATCTATTCCTTCAGCCTTTGCTAAATTTTTGTTAGAGAATGAATGCTCTAGTGTGGATGAAATTGAAAGACGTGGTTCGGCTTACTACACAGCCAACAAACATTGCTTTGCTACTGAAGATACTAACATTAACTTTGTAGCAAGCGGCTAATTATGACAAACAACCCTATAGTAGGCAGAAACCTCGTAGGCCTACCTCTGAGAAGTTATATCATTGCAATTATTGTAAATATTCTCATCATCAGAGTGAGATGTGTGATAAAAACCCCTCGCTACCAGACTTACTTACTACACAGGGTAAACCAACAAGATAAGGAGCGTAAATCCTTCAAAAGTTTTGAGTAAATGTTTCCTCTGTAAGGCGTACGGACACCATCGGAAGGATTGTGAGGGCAGGCATATGACCAACAAAGCAAATGCCGCCTTGTTTGATAGTTCCGCGTCTGAAGAAGAAGAGCCAGAGAAAACATCCTGTGAACTCAGCACAGGCTTTTGACATATTCAGCGCAAACAAATGCTCTGTTTGTAATACTTTCTATGAAGATGGTATTTTAACATGCGGTCATACCATCCCTATTGCCAATGAAGAAGCTAATTTGGTAGTAGGTTCAAAAGGCAGAATAAACATCCATCACGGATATGTAAATGGCAAATATGCTACAGTCCTTCGCGACACAGGAAGTACACTCATTGGCCTGAAAAGAACGTTTCATAATGCCTACAGACTACACAGGCAGGCATGTAACATGTAGAACATTCTCAGGCAATATTGAGAAATACCCATTAGCAATGGGCATATATTGAAACACCTTTCCTCACTGGGAAAGTAAAGTGCGCTGCACTAACCAGTCCAGTTGTGATATAATTATTGGTAATTTACCTGAGGTAAATGATAAACCTCATGACATAACATCTGTATGTATTGATGATACCATAACATCACCATCCAAATGTCATCATTGAAAATGTCACACCACCTATGGATTGTAAAGTAGCTAATGTAGCACTAAGTTCTCATGACATCATTGAAACTATTGTTCCATCATCATCATCTGATATCATTGAGTGTGTGAACGCAGTAACAAGAGCTACTGCTAGAGTGCAAGATGAAATAAATCAAACTGAGGCTATACAATTACTCAGCCCAGTTTCACTACCTACTAACACCATGAGGAAGCATTTGTAACAGCCCAAAAAAGCTGATCCTTCATTGTCAAAATAACTTTGACCTGATCGGCCGAAAGCCAAAAGTAACCAAGAATGCAAAATGGCATTTTGCTATGAAAATGACATACTCACCAGGTATTACACCAGAGGTGACGATACCACAGAGCAAACTGTTTTGCCAGCTAGTTATCGCAAGCAAGCCTTACATCTTGCACACGATATACCTCTTGCAGGACATATGGCATACGTTAAGACCAGATCAAGGTTATTGACACAATTTCACTGGCCAAAATTTTGCAATGACATTAAAGAATATTGCAGAAGTTGTGACACCTGCCAGAAACTGGTTAAAAAAGGTAAACACCCACAGGCAAAGTTACAAGTTACCGACTTAGCCAGTCGACCTTTTGAAAAGCTATCGGTTGACATAGTGGGCCCTCTTAGTCATACAACAACTAGAGGGAATAAATTTATTCTAACTGTCATTGATCAATGTAGTCGCTGGCCAGAAGCTATTCCGTTAAAGAACATAACTGCCAATGACATAATGGAAGTTTTCTTCCATATTTTTTCTAGGATAGGCTTTCCAGATACTATCCAATCTGATAGGGGCACTCAGTTTATTGCCGCATCCACCCAAGCTTTCACCAAAATGCTGGGAGTGAAGCAGTGTTTCAATTCCCCCTACCATCCTCACAGTAGCGGAGTAATAGAAAAGTTTAACGGGGATCTTAAGCACATGCTTGCAAAAGTAACGCAAGAACACCCCAACAACTGGGATGTATATCTACCAGCTATTCTTTTTGCTTATCGCGAGGTACCAAATGCTAGTACCGGTTTCTCTCCTTTTGAACTTATCTATGGTGCCAAACCACGTGGCCCATTGACCATTTACCATCAAATGTTAACTGACTCTACACCAGTACTTAAACCCATATCATCATACTTATATGTGACATCATTGCGTGAAAGAATCATCAAATCTTGTGTTATTGCAAAGAATGCACTAAAACTATCTGGTGCTACTTATAGACAGTATGCTGACAAAGGTAACAGGACAATAACATTGACACCTGGGACAGGACATTCTTCTTCTGCTACTAGTGACAGACACCTTCTGACTGATCTTGGCAGGGACCTTTTAAAGTGACAAGACAGATTTCACCGGTAGACTACGAGATCCTGATAAAAGACAAACACAAAATATTTCACATAAATATGCTAAGACCATACCACAACAGAGACGACGAACAAGACGATACAACAGCTTGTACAGTGATAATAGATCACGAAGACGACGATGCTAGTGACGAAATTCCAACACCTGCATTAGACACGACAGACTGCTTGAAGGAGATCAAAATCAACCCAAATTTAACTCAAGCAGACACAGACAGTTGCAAAACACTTATACAACAGTACAACACCATCTTTTCCAACAACCCAGGACAAACAGAATTAGTACAGCATCACATCGCACTCACATCAAACACACCCATTAGATGCAGACCATACACCATCCCATTACATTACAAAGAACATTTACATCAAGAAATCATCAACTTAGAGAAAAATAACATCATAAGACGATCCCAATCAGACTACTCATCTCCCATGGTCATAGTACGCAAAAAGGACAACACAATAAGACTGTGCATCGACTACCGAAAACTGAATAAAATAACTGTTCTAGATCTTGAGCCAATGGCAAACACTGACGATCGTTTGACAGAACTGACAGACGCTAGGTTCTTTACGACTGTAGACATGACTAAAGGTTATTGGCAGATTGCTGTAGACGAAATGAGCAGACATCTGACAGCATTTGCCACACCTTGGGGACTGTACGAATGGTGCAAACTTCCATTTGGGCTCGTTAACGCCCCAGCCACATTCGTACGTATGACACGACTACTTCTAATAGACATTCCTAACATAATCTGCTATATTGACGACATATGCATTCATACAGAGACAATGACGGAGCACATTAAGACATTAGACCAAACATTTGAACGGATCAGACAGCACGGACTGACAGTGAAGCCTGCAAAAGTAGACATAGCCTACCAGGAAATATCATTCTTGGGTTACAAAATATCCAATGGCTTTGTCACGACAGACGATAAAATTGTATCCAAGATACTAAAACTCTCACTTCCGACAACTAAAAAACAAGTCAGAAGTTTGTTGGGCTTAATAAATTACTATCGGCAGTTTATTCCTGATTTTTCTGAACTGACCGAAGGTATTTACTAATCTACTAACAAAAGATAAACCAGAGAAAATTGTACACGATCAATGCCTAAACATCGCATTTCATAAAGTGCTATCATGTTTTTTCTGATAAGAATGAACATAATCTTATCCTTAAATTGCCCGATATCCGTTTACCTTTCAGATTACGCACAGATGCTAGCTCCGTGGCGATTGGAGCAGTCCTGTTGCAGGAGTATAACAACATTCTCCACCCCGTGTCAGAGTCCGACAGGGGACAGCGATGCAGGGACATCGTTACGACCGCCAGGCGACTTAGCTCCCAGTAAGGGGTGCAACAACTTCGTTGCGCCGGCAGGCAAATAGGAGTTACCGGCCTGCGAGATCGCTGGCTGACCAGCGGTCAGGCCGCCAACGCAAGACGCACGCCTGCCACGTGACGCCACGTCAGGCAGGAGGCAAGTTGCGAACCAGGTCCAGACAGCTCTGGGACACGGAACATGACGGATGTGTGATTGAGAGAAAGGCGTTGTATGGTTTCTGTATTGAAAGGCGAGTGTCTGGACATCTTGCGAGTCAGACTTGTGAACTGTATTGTGGATGTAAGTTGTAAAGTATCCATTATATATACTTGTGATCATCGTTCTGTATTTGATACGTTAATAAATCCATCGAACGATGTGTCGTTGAGTCTTACGTCAAATCACGTTGTATTTGTACTGTCTCACACTTGTTAGGAAAGCGAGCCAAGTTTAAGACCCTGACAACTACTCTACCATCACTACACTAGTCTACCATCACTACACTACTCTACCATCACTACACTACTCTACCAACACTACACTACTCTACCATCACTACACTAGTCTACCATCACTACACTACTCTACCACCACTACACTAGTCTACCAACACTACACTACTCTACCATCACTACACTAGTCTACCATCACTCCACTACTCTACCAACACTACACTACTCTACCATCACTACACTAGTCTACCATCACTACACTACTCTACCATCACTACACTACTCTACCATCACTACACTAGTCTACCATCACTCCACTACTCTACCAACACTACACTACTCTACCATCACTACACTAGTCTACCATCACTACACTAGTCTACCAACACTACACTACTCTACCATCACTACACTAGTCTACCATCACTACACTAGTCTACCATCACTACACTAGTCTACCATCACTCCACTACTCTACCATCACTACACTACTCTACCAACACTACACTACTCTACCATCACTACACTACTCTACCATCACTACACTACTCTACCACCACTACACTACTCTACCATCACTACACTACTCTACCATCACTACACTAGTCTACCATCACTACACTACTCTACCATCACTACACTACTCTACCATCACTACACTACTCTACCACACTACACTACTCTACCATCACTACACTACTCTACCAACACTACACTACTCTACCATCACTACACTACTCTACCACCACTACACTACTCTACCATCACTACACTACTCTACCATCACTACACTACTCTACCATCACTACACTACTCTACCAACACTACACTACTCTACCATCACTACACTACTCTACCATCACTACACTACTCTACCAACACTACACTACTCTACCATCACTACACTACTCTACCATCACTACACTACTCTACCATCACTACACTACTCTACCAACACTACACTACTCTACCATCACTACACTAGTCTACCATCACTACACTACTCTACCATCACTACACTACTCTACCATCACTACACTACTCTACCAACACTACACTACTCTACCAACACTACACTACTCTACCATCACTACACTAGTCTACCATCACTACACTACTCTACCAACACTACACTACTCTACCATCACTACACTAGTCTACCATCACTACACTACTCTACCATCACTACACTACTCTACCAACACTACACTACTCTACCATCACTACACTAGTCTACCATCACTACACTACTCTACCACCACTACACTAGTCTACCAACACTACACTACTCTACCATCACTACACTAGTCTACCATCACTACACTACTCTACCAACACTACACTACTCTACCATCACTACACTAGTCTACCATCACTACACTACTCTACCATCACTACACTACTCTACCATCACTACACTAGTCTACCATCACTCCACTACTCTACCAACACTACACTACTCTACCATCACTACACTAGTCTACCATCACTACACTAGTCTACCAACACTACACTACTCTACCATCACTACACTAGTCTACCATCACTACACTAGTCTACCATCACTACACTACTCTACCATCACTACACTACTCTACCATCACTACACTACTCTACTATCACTACACTACTCTACCATCACTACAATATTAACTATGATATATCTGAGTTATTATCACCATTGCTTTCTGAAGGAATAAACACATACGCTATCCAGTTAGCTCTTTGAACGACCATATAAATTTGCTGTTAAATATTTGTATGTGTCATATCTTGTAATCAATGGATGAATGAATCAATCAATCAATCAGGTGCAGTCTCCGCAATGAAAGTTGGCTGCAATGGATCTCCAGCATCAATTCAGTCAGGCTGATGTTCGTCCATCACTTGATGTTATCCTCCCACTTGTATCGTTGTCTACCTTTTGTTCGCTTGCCCTCAACCTTGCCTTCCAGTGTAGTTTTTATAAGAGTATCATGTCTTTTAACGTGGCCAAAATATTTCACTTGTCTCCTCTTTATTTCTTTCATCAACTCTCTCTCTTCATTCCACGTTGTTCCACTACCTCTGCATTTGATTGTTTTAGTTTCCATGAAATACGACCTATTATATCTTGTAAACACATCGCCCATAAACTAAAATGTAATATTGTGTTCATTATTTCAAAATTAACATGTCCCATGGTAGCTTTACTGGTCTTGCCACAATACGTCTTTCATTCTATAGAGATGGGAATTGCACATGAAGATATAAATACATTTACATGCATATGTAAGGTAATATATTAAAGGCATTTCTTCTGTGGTCAGACAGATTGCTTTCACCCAAATAAATGCCCTTCTGTTAGACTGGCGCCAAGTATCAAATTAACGTTAATGACCTTTGAACCCGACTCCCGAGTTTCTAAGATGCGAAATCATATCTTTGAAAGGACTATCAGTGTTCTATGGAACACTTCCTGGTCACAAAGCCAAGGCCCATTACTTGCTGCCGTCAGCATTTTGTGAATTAAATAGACGGACAGAAAGAGAAGGCATACGTTTCTCTTCTTATCTGTAATTGTAGGAACGAGCTGAAACATCTTCAGGTTGTTGTTTGAAAACATTGTTTCGTTTGCTGACTTTGTGGTCTGTGTACTCTGTTTTCAGGTCAAGCTAATACTGTATTCGTTGTTAGAAAATAACACATTATTAACATGGCATATATTTTCTTCTTGTTATTCATCTTCTTCATGTTCATCATCATCAACAGCAATATCATAATACCCTCCCCCCCCCCCCCCCACCCCCAACCCTATCTTATCTCCCCCAAAAACATGTTATGGCTATTGTAATTCCTATCACACTTTTAATTTTTTTTAATTTGAAGCCCTCTCGTACAAACAGAATTCACTGGACATTGAACGTATCACGATATCAGACCAGAACACATTGTGGGTGTTTCAAGATTCCTTTTTTTCCTAATCACTAATTGTTTCCCAGGATATCGGTTCATTGATTATCAATTCCAATTATATTTTTGCTTGATTGCTTATGTGGGCGCTTTTCTCCCACGGTAGTGTCAGGAGAAAGATAAGACTTTTTGCCAATGTGTTTTCTTACGTGAATACGAGCATTTATCCATGATCGATTAATGTTTATATCATTATTTTTGTTATTGTTGAGAAAATGTATTGGTGCTCTTGTTGTTCCAGCTGTTCTTGTTGTTCTTATTCTTCTTATTTCTAGTGTTGTTGTTGTTCTTGTTGTTCTTATTCTTCTTATTTCTAGTGTTGTTGTTATTGTCGTCGTCATTGTTGTTGTTGTTCTTATTGTTCTTATTTCTAATGTTCTTGTTGTTGTTGTTGTTGTTTGTCTTCTTCTTCTTCTTCTTCTTCTTCTTCTTCTTCTTCTTCTTCTTCTTCTTCTTCTTCTTCTTCTTCTTCTTCTTCTTCTTCTTCTTCTTCTTCTTCTTCTTCTTCTTCTTCTTCTTCTTCTTCTTCTTCTTTTTCTGTTAGTGAGAGAGACAGAGAGTGAATGAGTGATCGTGTATGTGTGTGTGTGTGTGTGTGTGTGTGTGTGTGTCTGTGTGTGTCTGTGTAAGAAGAAATGAGAGAGAGACACAGAGAGAGAGAAAGAGAGAGAGAGAGAGAGAGAGAGAGAGAGAGAAACAGAGACAGAGACAGACACAGAGACAGAGAGTTGAGCGCACGCTTGTCATGTAACATGCTATTCCATATGTTTTGTGTATTCTTATCTTTCATATTATTAGTTTGTATGCCACTTGATTTTATCATGTATAATATGAGCACATATACATTAAAATAGAGTGAGTGTGAGAGTTAGTGAAAGAGACTGAGAGAGAGAGTCAGTGTGAGACAAAGTGTGTGTGTAAGAAAAGAGAGAGAGAGAGAGAGAGAGAGAGAGAGAGAAAGAGAGAGAGAGAGAGAGAGAGAGAGAGAGAGAGAGAGAGAGAAAGAGAAAGAGAGAAAGAGAGAAAGAGAACGAACGAACGAACGAACACACTTTATTTTCAAAGGGTTAAGAATTGGGCACGCAGGCCCGTCTAACATTCTGCCCTTCTATCACTCTCTTTCATACATTATTTCATTCACACATCATTCAAAGCTAACAGAGAACAGCAACAATATAAAAGATATGCATTATAAAGGCATGGGCAAAATGCTAACATCAAAACTACACGACACAGTAATATTAGATAATGATCTGACACTTGTTATTAGCCATGTGGAATATACTGGCCTACCAAAAGGGGACTGGCTGTTATACTAGGGTTTTGTTATTATTATTATCACTATTATTAAGGGGGAAGGTAATCCGTATTGAGATAGTGTTCGAATAATTTGCGATTATATGAGAGAGAGAGAGAGAGAGAGAGAGAGAGAGAGAGAGAGAGAGAGAGAGAGAGAGAGAGAGAGAGAGAGAGAGAGAGAGAGAGAGAGAGAGTTGAATTGCATCACTATTTTTTACGTTACACAATGTATATGTACAATTGTTTTCTAATATTTTTTTTACAATTTTTGCAAGAATGCTCACGACAATCGTCAGTGTATGTGTGTGTATAAAGTGTGGGAGTTTGTTCTTACTAGTTTCATTGATTATGTGAGGCATCATTATGTCTTGATGTGAGGATGTATGTGTGGGTGTGTTTGGGAGGATGTATGTTTGTGCGGGATGAATGTGTGGAGGAGGTGTGTGGGAGAAGTGTGTAGGAGTTGGGGAATGGGTGTGTGGGGTGTGTGTGGGGGATGTGAGTATGGGTGGGGATGTATGTGTGGGTAGGGAGATTTGTGTGAGTGGGGGGATGTGTGTGCAGGTGGGGGATACGGGTGTGAGTGTGGGATGCTCAGGTAGGTGGGGGATGTGTGGTTGATGAGGGGGTGTGTGTGGCATGTGTTTGTGGGTGGGAGTTGTTTGAGTGGATGGTTGGAAGTGTATGGGTGTTGGTGGGTTGGGGTTGGGTGGGCTGGTGGGGAATGTGTGTGTGTGGGTGGGTGGGTGATAGATGTGTGGGTGAATGGGTGTATGGTTGTGTAGGGGATGTGTGTGGGTTGGGGGAATGATTGTGTGATTGGTATGGGGGATATGTATGGGGATGTGTGGGTGGGTGGAGGGTATGTATGTGTGGGTCGTAAGGTTGTTTGTGGGTGGGAAATATGTGGATGGATGGGAAGATGTGTGTGTGTGTGTGTAAGTTAGGGGTGAATGCGTGGAGGATTGCGGGTGTGTGTTAGGGTGAGGGATGTGTGTTTGGCTGTGCGGTTAGAGTGTGTGAGTGTGAATGGGTATATGGGTGATGAATGTGTTGATGGGTGGGGGATGTGTAGGTGTGAGTGTTTGTGGGATGCGTACGTGGTGGGCGATGTTTGTGTGGGACGTGTGCATGGGTGGGGGGGGGGGGGGTCTGTGAGTGGATGGGTAGATGTGTGTGGGTTGGGGATGTGTGTGTGCGGGGGATGTGTGGGTTGGTGGGGATGTGTGTGAGGTTGAAGGATGAATGGTTGGGGGAATGGGTGATTGGGGGTGTGCAGGTGGATGGGTGGAGGATGTGTGGGTGGGATGGGGATAGGTGAGGGATGTGGTGTGAGTGGGGAGATGTGTGTGGGTGTGGTAAGATTGCGTGGGTGGGTGAAGTGTGGGTGAGGGTGTGTGGGTGGGTGCAGGATGTGTGGGTTGACAGGGGATGTGTGTATATGTGTGGGTGGGGGAATGTGTGGTTTTGGGGATGTGTATTTGGCTGAGTGGTTTGGGGTGTGTTGGTGGGTGGGTGGAGGATGTGTGGGTGGGTGAGCGTGTGTGGGATGGGGGTGGGTGTGTAACATGTATGGGTGGGGAGCTATGTGTGGGGAATGGGTGGGTGGCATATATGTGCCTGGGTGTGTGAGTGTGGGGGGGGGGAAGGATGTGTTTGTGGTGGATGTGTGGGGGGATGTGTCTTATAACATGGTAATATGCATTGTTTATGTTTACAACATTCATTTGACAATGTTTTTTTCCCTATGTGAATGTATCATGTACTATTGATAAACGAAAGAAGAGTGATTGGAAGGGACGAATGTAAGACAAGCCTGCGTGACCAATATGTAACCGTTCGAAAATAAAGATCAATCGATCAAGCAATCTCTCTCTCTCTCTCTCTCTCTCTCTCTCTCTCTCTCTCTCTCTCTCTCTCTCTCTCTCTCTATCTATCTATCTCTCTCTATCCCTCTCTCTCTCTCTCTCTCTCTCTCTCTCTCTCTCTCTCTCTCTCTCTCTATCTCTCTCTTAATTTAACTATGGATGACTGATGTATGTGAGGATGGGGGATGTGTGTTTGGCTGGGCGGTTTGAGGTGTGTGTGGGTGGGAAGGTATATGAGAGATGCATGTGTTGATGGGCGGGTGGGTGATGTGTGGGTGTGAGTGGTTGATGGATGAGTATATGAGTGGGTGGATGTGTGTGAGAATTGAGTGTATTGTTGGGGGATGTGTGTGTTTGTGGGAAGATGTGTGTGAGCGGCGGATGTGTGTGGGTGGGGTATATGTGGGTGGTGAGGTGTGTGGGTGGGAGGTGTGTGTTTTTGGGTGGGGGATATGTGTGGGGAGATGTGTTTGTGGATGGGGATGTGTGTATAGGTGGATGATGTGTAGTTGAGTGGTGGCGAATATTGGGTGGGTGAGTGGGTGTAGGTTGGCTGATGTGTGTGTGGGTGGGTGGGGAAAATTGTGAGGGTGCAGGATGTATGTATGGATAGGTGCGGGATGTGTGGGTTGACGGGGGTATGTGTGTGTGGTTTTGTGATGTGTGTTTTGCTGGGTGGTTGCGGGTGTTTGGGTGGGTGGTGGAGAATATGTGGGTGGGTGTGTGCGTGTCGGTTATGGGATGGGTGGGGAAATGTGTGTGGGTGAGGGATCGGTGGGTGGGTGGCGGCATGTATGTTTGCCTGAGTCTGTGTGAGTGCGTGGAGGTATGTGTGGGTGGGTGAGGTGTGATGGGTGGGCGATGTGTGCGTCGCTGAGGGATGTGTGGTGGCTGCGGGTGTGAGGGTGGCTGCGGGTGTGAGGGTGGATGGGGAGATGTGTCTCACAACATTGCAATATGCACTGTTTATGTTTACAACTTTCATTTGACAATGTTTTATTTTCCCATGTGAATGTACCATGCGTAATATGCATTGTTTATGCTTACAAAATCAATTTGACAATGTTTTTTCCCTATGTAAATGTAACATGCACATTTGATGAATGAAAGATGAGTGATCGAAAGGGCCGAATGTAAGACGGGCCTGCGTGCCCAATTTGTTACCCTTTTAAAATAAAGTTCGCTCATTCTGTCGCTGTCTCTCTTCCCTACTGCTCTTTCGCTCGCTCCTCTTTTTCTCTTATTCTTTCACTTTCTCTTTGTCATTCTCTCTCACTCTCAATGTCTTTCTCTCACCCGATTTTGTTATTCTCTCTCTTGTTCTGTCTCTATCTCTGCCTCTCTCTCTCTCTCTCTCTCTCTCTCTCTCTCTCTCTCTCTCTCTCTCTCTCTCTCTCTCTCTCTTTCTCTCTCTCTCTTTCTTTCTGTTCCTCCCTCTCTTTCTCTCTCTATCCCAAGATGAATTAACATTTCTCACTCCAGGCTTTATTTAATCGAGTCTATTGCTATCTTAGTGTCTATTGACCCATTTATGGAAGAATGTCAACAAAGCCACCAGCAACAATGAGTGACCCACATACCGAGAAAGAGGCCAAGACACCAAGAGATATAACGAGAAAAATGTCTGAAGAAAGAGTGCAGTAATGTTAGACCACGGAGGGAGAAAAAACAGCACACATGATAAACGTAAACAGTTATAAGATGTGAGAGTGAGAAAGAAAGAGAGAAAGACAGCCCGAGAGAGAGGGAGAGAGAGAGAGAGAGAGAGAGAGAGAGGGAGGAGAGAGCGGAGAGAGAGAGAGGGAGAGGGGAGACTGAGAGGGAGACAGAGGAGGAGACAGAGGGGGAGAGAGAGGGAGAGAGAGAGGAGAGAGAGAGGGAGAGAGAGGGGGAGAAAGAGAGAGAGGGAGGGTGAGGGGGAGAGAGAGAGAGGGAGAAAGGGAGAGAGAGGGGAGAGAGAGGGGGAGAGAGAGGACAGAGAGAAGGGAGAGGGGAGAGAGAGAGGGGGGAGAGAGGGAGAGAGAGGGGAAGAGAGGGGAGAGAGAGGGAGAGGAGAGAGAGAGAGGGAGAGGGGAGAGAACGAACGAACGAACGAACGAACAAACTTATTTTCAAAGGGTTAAGAATTGGGCACGCAGGCCCGTCTA
>JACEFZ010021679.1:0-47926 GCA_014155875.1 Cepaea nemoralis
AATGTCTTGTAGTTTTTCTCTGTTATAGTGTTGGGGTGTAATCTTTGTAATTTAGTATAGAAAGCTCTCTTAAGTTTATTTTAAATTTTGCTCCACGAGGAAAATGGTCACTGTGGCACTCAGCTCCTCTATAACTTCTGACTTGCTGTATGTTTGATGCATTTCTGTTGTTAATTAAAATGTGATCTATTTGATTATAGGTTCTCTTGTCACATGATTTCCAAGTTTGTTTGTGTATATCCTTTCTTTGTAGTCTGGTACTGCTAATCTGCAGTCCTTTGGCTTCTGCCAGGTTGATGGCTCTCCATCCATTATCATTTGAAGTTGTATGTAGGCTTTCCATACCGGCCACTTTTTTATTAGTTTGCTCTCTACCTATTTTTGCATTGAAGTCTCCCAGCACAATCAGGATGTCCTGTTTGGGGGTTTCATTCTATGACATCTTCCAGATCATTATAAAAGTCTTCTTTAATATCATCTTCTTTCTCTTCAGTAGGTGCATGTACATTAATCATCGTTATATTTTTCCATTTACCTTTTATTCGTAATTTACTAATCCTGTCATTAAAAGCTTTAAAGTTTAAAATGTTCCCCCATAACTCTTTTTGATGACAAATCCTGTTCCTAATTCATGTTTATTTTGGGTGTTTCCTCCATATATTATAATCATTCCATTTGCTCTAAAGTACCCTCTCCTGGCCACCTTATTTCTTGAATTGCTGTGATATCCATTTGATATTCAACCAGCTCCCGGGTTAGTTCTTCGGCCGCTCCAGCTCGATATAGTGTCCGTACATTCCATGTTCCAAATCTCAAAAGTCCTTTAACGTTCCAAGGTCGTTGTCCAGATAAGTCAGTCCGATATCGAGGCTCATGTATTTGTTTCGTAACAAAGAAAGGTTTTTACAAAGGTGGGGATGTTAACCCCACGCTTCAACCCCCAACCTGGAGGACCAGGGTGTTTCTCTTTGTCTGTTCTCTACCCTTTGACCTGTCCCGGCTTGGGAGCCCTGCTGGTAGCTACGCTACCGCCGGCATAGCTCTCAGGGTCATTGAGAAACTCAAGCTCCCCCACCACGACAAGGTGGAAACACCATCGGGGGAGAATAATAATAATAATAATAATAATAATAATAATAATAATAATAATAATAATAATAATAATAATATGAGCCTCGGTCGTTCAGAAATCATTGGCAAACTACTTAACGTAAACTTGCATAGAAATCACAAACAGCTAAAAATGCTGGGGTTAACTGCGATGTCCTGTAACTAATAAATATGCAACTGTCTTATTTCTAGAACGCGACAGCAACCACTACTTGCATGTACCGCCAGGTCCGGATTGGTAACTTAACTAGCAGTAGACATGTGTTGGCAGGGGCCAGGCCAGGCCGTGTGAACACGGGGTGTCTATTTATAGGCTGGCCTCACAGAGCTGGGAGCAAGTCAACATAATAAATGTCCCGGTCGAAGACGGTTCATCAACAGTGGCGTCTAGTCGTGGTGCAGGTTGTCTCTTCTAGTGGTGTCTCTTTCCTTCTGTTTGGTTATTGTTGCAGTCAAGCTACAGCCTTTGAGGAGTTATCGTGAATGATGCTGTCCAGGCGGCAGATTAATGTACAAAGGGATAACTTGGCGGCTATGTGCAGGTAGGTAGAGACTAAAACAAAACATGAAAACAGGAGGTCAGGCGTTGACTTGGTCAAGACGTTGGTGTAACGTAGTCTTCGGTAATGATGATGTTATTTATGTATGATTATTATTGTTAATGTTATGTTTGGCCAGGCCAACTTCTGCACCATTACGTTGTCTGTATGCAACAATATTAAATAAAATATGTTATCTCTGTAATCTTCATTCATAGTAGTTTTAGTACTAATGCAACATTATGATGATTATGTCATGGTATCTCTGTAATCTGCACTACTAATCTATTAGTACTATTAGTATTATTACTAATCATTCATACTGTAATGCAACATTATGTTTTCATGTTTTCTGTATGCAACATTACGTTTTCTGTATGCAACATGATGTTGTTTGTACTGCAACTGCCATAGTTACTATTAGTATCATAGTGTATGTTAGCAGAGAAAATATTATTAATTACTCATTGAAGCCATTGTTTACATTTGAGTTATAATAATGCAATCTTTCTTATTATTAGTTTCGTAGTATTTTTTTTTAAAAACTACATACCATTTTGCATCATAATTACCATTTATATATTGAATTAATATTAAAATTGTTAAGTAATGCTATCATATTACAAAAAACTATTTAATGTTATTATAGGAATACTAATGGTGTATTGTATAAGGAAGTAGTGAGTAGAGGGGGAAAGACATCCTTGCTCAAATACACATCCTCGATCAAATATACATCCTTGCGCAGATGCACATCAGTTCGAGTACAGTAACCACAATATCACAATCCTCACGGACCTGGTTTGTAGTCCGTCACAATCCTGATGTGCCTGGTTCATAGTCTGTCACAATCCTGATGTGCCTGGTTCATAGCCCGTCACAATCCTGATGTGCCTGGTTCATAGTCTGTCACAATCCTGATGTGCCTGGTTCATAGTCCGTCACAATCCTGATGTGCCTGGTTCGTAGTCCGTCACAATCCTGATGTGCCTGGTTCATAGTCCGTCACAATCCTGATGTGCCTGGTTCGTAGTCCGTCACAATCCTGATGTGCCTGGTTCATAGTCCGTCACAATCCTGATGTGCCTGGTTTATAGTCCGTCACAATCCTGATGTGCCTGGTTCATAGTCCGTCACAATCCTGATGTGCCTGGTTCATAGTCCGTCACAATCCTGATGTGCCTGGTTCATAGTCCGTCACAATCCTGATGTGCCTGGTTCATAGTCCGTCACAATCCTGATGTGCCTGGTTTATAGTCCGTCACAATCCTGATGTGCCTGGTTCATAGTCCGTCACAATCCTGATGTGCCTGGTTCGTAGTCCGTCACAATCCTGATGTGCCTGGTTCACAGTCCGTCACAATCCTGATGTGCCTGGTTCGTAGTCCGTCACAGGCAGTTTGCGAACAGATCACTTTGCTTTGACTTTCACAATGAGCATTGGCCGTTGAAACAGCAATGGCAAACTACTGAATACAAAATTGCCCAGTATATAACAAACAGCCAACATACTCTGGGGTTGATTGCGACATCCTTTAAAGGACATGTCAGGAACTTTTACCCACCAAGTGTCGCTCTTGTGGAACATTGAGTAACTTCTGAGGCCATTAAAATTATCAGATTTATACATATGTGAATCCCTCTCGGCATTGGGTTGGTTTCTGGTGAGAGTGAAATATCTAAACTGTATGGAGAAGAATAAAGTACAACAAAGATTCACCTAAAAGAACACCCCCAGAAACAAGTAAAGAGCTTCAAGTACTTAGGAGCTATAATATCATCAAATGGAAAATCAGAAGATGAGATCGAGAATCAATGCAGTAAGGCAACATCCTAGAAAACAACAAGTACTTAGGAAATATAATGTCATCAAATGACAAATCAGAAGACGAGGTTGAGAATAAATGCAATAAGGCAACATCAGAGAAAACGGTTATCAGTTATCAGTCGGGGTACTTTCATTGCACTCCGGACATGTCCATAGGTGCTCAGATCCTCCCTCCAGCATATGCATCAGCGTCCGGTGGCTAATAGTGCCAGTTTTGTGTTGGTTGACGAGGCGCCTTGTTTTCCCGATGTACCTCTCGCGTCTGGCCGTGCCGATTCTTACTCCCAAGTCTTTCATCCTGGACAGCAATGTGGATTCACTGACGTCAAAGTCCTCTGTCCTCTCCATATCTTTGAGGACGTTAATAACATCGGCATGATCCATGGGCTGGCCATCTACAGGGGGTGCAGAGCCAGCCAGTTTATCAGCTCGTTCATTTCCCTCGACTCCCGCATGTCCTGGGACGAAGATGAAAGTGACTTTACGGACAACAGACTTCCGCAGTGACTCAGTCCACTGTCTACGTACAGATCCACCTTCGACCTTCTGAATCATGCTCATTGAATCACTTAGTACACACACGTTGGTATAATGCTGTGATTCCAGCCATATGAAAGCCTGTGTAACTGCTATCACCTCCATCGTCATGCTGCTCGGTCATAGAGTGGGCACCACTGGATTCTTGAAACGGTTTGGCCCGCTGAAATGGGCTGTAAATGCCCACGCACTTCTCTGCTGCTTTACAACAGATCCATCTGTATAGATGAGCACTTCGGGGCTATCTGAGTGTTCATAGATGAGCGCGTTAACCTCTGCATTGACAGCGCAGGGTTCTGCTCTCTGCACCGTCTGTCGAGTGTGATAATGCAGGAGAAAGTGCACTTAAAAGCTGGAGGCACCGGCACCATTCCTTGCCGGGGTTGATACTGGTAAGACTGCAGACTTGTCTGACGACATCTTCCGCCCAACCCATCCATGATTTGCCCCTCTTTAGCCTGTCACCCTTTTCTCTGAATATAGCATCATGCAGAGGGTGCTGCTCATCTGCACTTATTTTTAAGTATGCACGAGCTCTCCAGATCTTGATCCTGTGTTCCATTGTCGGGAAGTCAAGGAGGTATCTCATTGCTACACAGCTGGTGTCTCTCGTACAGCCCAAAATGATGCGCATGGCTTCGTTTTGTACCTTTTCAAGTCTTCCAATCTGTGTAGGGCTGACAGTGAGGAGAGAGAGAAAACAACAAATACTTAGGAAGTATAATATCATCAAATGGCAAATCAGAAGATGAGATTGAGAATAAATGCAATAAGGCAACATCGGAGAAAACAACAAATACTTGGGAAGTATAATATCATCAAATGGCAAATGAGAAGACGAGATCAAGAATATGGTGTGCCGAACCGTGCCCTGGTCACATCCTGGTGTGACGTTGTAGTGCCCGTGTTGCACAATCTGCTGGTTTCACAGTTTGAAGAGGGGAGGGGACCTCTACAACACAGTCCCCATGGCGATGGTACTTTGGTAATGGGATGCTTGCTTGCTTTGCTTGCTGTGCTTGCTTGCTTGCTTGTGTTCGCTGGCTGTGAGCTCCAGCGTGAAGTCCTGTATGTCGGATGAAGACATCCTGTTGTCCAACATCAGTGTGATGTCATACAGGACCTGAGGTTTGCGTGAGTATCCGTTGTCCCATGTCTGGCTTATTACTGTGCAGACTGGTGGTTCCTCGCCGTGCAGGCAGATACTCTCCAACTTCGAAAGAATTAGTGATCCTCCCTGAAGGGACCTGTTGCCCAGGATGCACGACTAAGACGTGTTAGTAGGTCTTGGCCAGTATAAAACCTGGACCTGGTGCCTTGGAAACACCTCTGTGATCTGTAATGGGATGGGAGGCCAACAGTCTCTACAGTACTCTACACCAACTTAACTCTGATAGATGCCAGCTCATTGTGGCGCTTAGATGACTTGATTGCATGTAGGTTAATAGTTAAAACTTACAGTATTGCAGAGGGTTCACAAATAAACATCAACAAATAAACAACAAAAATCAAACAACAATAAATTTTTGCACTGTGAGTCAAGTGTACTAACTTGCCCACACAGCAGCCGGAGAAGGTTGTCACATTAATCCATATATTGTTCATTTCTGAGAAAGTTCATGGCCGTCAATATGTGTAGGCTGCTAGACTCTTGCCAGGCAGTAGTGACATCTCCTTTCTAACTCAGGTTTCTACTCTCTTCTCTATATATCAATATTAATAACTAGGTTAGTTAGTTGGTTATCTATTGGGGTATCATCTATATATCAATATTAATAACTAGGTTAGTTAGTTGGTTATCTATTGGGGTATCATCTATATATCAATATTATTAACTAGGTTAGTTAGTTGGTTATCTATTGGGGTATCATCCTTGCATTCTACACAAGCCTGTTTGTTCTGCTCATGGCTACCAGTGTATCTATATATAAATATATTTTGATTTAATGTTTTATTTATTATTTTTTTTTTCCATGTTTTATTGCATGTCCTTTGCATGATGTTGTGATAAAACTCAACCCCAGTTTGAGTTTCTAAACAATTACCCTCAGCAGTTTACCATTGTTTTCAGAACAAGAAGTCAGTCACCTTACCGGAAGTTTAAGAGTTTTTGCAAACTTAAAAATGGCCTGTAACAGCAAGGGTAGGAAATTTCTTTCGAAATTGGTGAGGAACTATGGAAATTAGTGAGGTACCATGGAAATTGGTGAAGTACTATGGAAATTGGTGAGGTACTATGGAAATTGGTGAAGTACTATGGAAATTGGTGAAGTACTATGGAAATTGGTGAAGTACTATGGAAATTGGTGAAGTACTATGGAAATTGGTGAGGTACTATGGAAATTGGTGAAGTGCTATGGAAATTGGTGAGGAACTATGGAAATTAGTGAGGTACCATGGAAATTGGTGAAGTACTATGGAAATTGGTGAGGTACTATGGAAATTGGTGAAGTACTATGGAAATTCCACAAAAAAATATTAGCTCAATAAGGGAAACATATGAAGACATAAAATAAAGAGTTTGTTATTACGGAAAGCTAACGTACATTTTAAAAAAGTGCTGGGGTGAGAAAGGGATGCCTTAGTAAGCTGTGTTTATTCATACTGACCATAGACTGAATTATGAAGACAGCAACTAACACCTGAAATGGCATTTAGCGGACTCTGGCAGGACTGTCTGATGATCTGGACATTTCCAATGATATTGCCCGCCTGTCCCATACACAAAATCAGATCAAGATAAGTAAATACACTTGGGGGGAGGTCACAACAACCAGGGCTAAAATCTCATAGAGGAAAGGCAAAGATCACGAGAATAAATCAAGCGAATAATAACTGGATCTTCCGTGGTGAAATCATACGCCTCTTTAGGTAGCAGTGTCGACGAAGTTGGAGGAACAGACACAGATGTTGAAATAGGAATCCAGAAAGCAGGAGAAGCTTTCATAGCACTACAAAAGCTGTAAACATTAACAGAAATTAGAACTGGTACAAACTTTGAGTGTTTAACTCTAATATTAAATCAGTATTGCTGTTGAATTGAGTTGAGTTGAGTCAATAACCAAAATCGCAGCACTTGGGACATTCCCATACGTGCTCTGTCCTCATCTTCAACAGCCAGCAAAGAGTTCCAATACAAATGTTACCAGTAAATATCAATTGGGGAACCCTTTAAGACCACTAGCTGTCAAACTGTCATTTACTGCCAATAAAGTACCTTGCGGTGTATGGCAGAGGGGTCTTTGAGCCTGAGGAATTAAGGCCGCCTGGCTAGTGCAGTCGCCATGAACTGTGCAGGTTAGGATTTTCTTTTTGCCCCCAACAGAAAAAAATCCCACACCTTACCAAGGGATTGAACCCGTGTCTCCCAAAGGAGAGTCCGGCGTTCTAGCCACTCGGCCAGCCACTAAGATAGTTCATAAACAAACAAAAAAAGAAGTCGCTTAAAAGTCGACACGGTCGACTTCATTGTACCGGGTTTTATCCCATATGGCTCGGTCTCTTTCCGCAGAACGGAAAGCGTCGCACAAAGCACGAACTCTGTAGCTCTAGCGACGACCCACAGGGGTCTCCGAAAAATTTCACTCGTGAACCGAAAGACGCGGCCCGGAATCGAACCCACAACCTTCTGAGCCCGATTCAAACGGCTTGACCACTTCGCCACAGAAACTCCCGAGATAGTTCATAAATAAATACACATGTATTATTTTGCGCACATAGAAGTAAGGATAAGAATTAGAGACTAGAGGACTCCCGCGACAACATCAACATTGAAAGTTATAGTCACCATCAAGATTTGAACCTGTCACCTCAAAATAATGATGGCGCCTTGCTGCAGGAACAAGTTTACTTAGACGCATGACCAACTAGGCTCTCCTATAATAAGATGTCTTCATTGGCCAGGTCTATCATCCACATGAACCCACAACTATAATCATATCAGTATTAGTCTGATTATATGCCCGTTTGCCCTTTCCTTAAAATCTTGAGTGTCTGCGTCAATATTGCTGTAGGAATAAGAAACATGGAGTTCGACTAAACAATATTTTTTTTTGCATATCTTATTTACGGGACATCGCTGTCAAAACCAGCATTTTTCTGCTGTTATTGATGTTTTGGCAAGTTTTATGTTTAGAAGTTTGCCATTGCTTTCTGAACGACCAGCTCCCATACCAACACGTTAAAACTCAGCATGACACGGTCTTCTGCCAAATCGGTCGCAGCTGTGTTTCGAACACAGGTAAGCAGCTCACAAATCGCGTCCGCAATCCTTTAGCCGTGGAGACCGGCACACAATAATTAGTAAACTACAGATATTTATTAACTTGTGCCTGTGTAGTATAGAAGGGCTAAAATGGTATGACCGAGTCACCAATGCAGTCCTTTGGGATGGAACTGGACAGATTCCAGTGTACTGGAAGGCCCCACTATACGTCACTTCGGTTTACATTGTTTCACTATAACAGCGTTGTCACAAAATGTGACATAACTTCACTTTACGTCGCTACGTTCCGCCATAAGCTTGTCACCTGTGTATACGCCTGTATAGTGTTTCGTTATAAGTCATTTCACGTAAAGTCGCATTTTCAAAGAACGTAACCCCAACATTAACCGGGGCCTTCCAGTATCAAGAGCTGAGTAACGAACAACTTTATTTTCAAAGTGTCCCCAATTTTGCACACAGGCCAATCTTACATTCGGCCTTTTCAACTACTCATCTTTCGTACATCAATTATCTATTGTGCATATTATATTCACATAAAAAAAACATTGTCAAATGAATGCTGTGAACATACACAATGCATATTACCATGGTGTGAGACAGTAAATAGACTTAGTGGAATCAGCACACATTTAAGACAAAGAAGGTCAGTTAGTTCAAGGACTGTTTACACTGTTGTAACCCCAATGATAACTTTGTTGGCCTGTGAATATAACTGTAGCAGTGATGAAGATAACTCTTGAGCAGATGTGATAAGATAACATCTTTCAGACTTTTACTGTTAGCGAAAGTGTAGTTGGTAAACAAAACGCATTCTGTATATTGCAGTAACAATGTTTACTTAACCAGAAATGTTTTCCCTTATCACTCAGAGAAATTAGGTTGATATATTGGGTTGATTGATAAAGTCAACATTAAGTTGATTTATTGGGTTAGAGTCAACATTGTAGAACTTAGGGTAAATCTATTAGCGCTCAGTATCCATTGTTCAGAGCTATAAATAAATGTGTAGAAAACACCGGAAATAGAAATGGTCAGCTTTATGAAACTGAGGGGTTGCAGTGCCAAGAGACCAGTATTTACATTTCAGTAATGCTGACCGGTGTGGTGTGTCATACATATTTAGGTCATTGCTACCAAAGCTAGCTTGACTACTAAAAAGATACTATATGACAATTGACAGTCACATAATGCTCCACATGGCATGCCTCACTCTCCATTTCCTTAACATATAATACCGTTTCATTTAAATATTAGAATCTGTTCCATTGTTTTCATTATGTGTTCCTCATCCTTCTTTCTCACCTCTGTAAAACATGACACTTTTCTATCCTCTCTCTCTCTCTCTCTCTCTCTCTCTCTCTCTCTCTCTCTCTCTCTCTCTCTCTCTCTCTCTCTCTCTCTCTCTCTCTCTCTCTCTCTCTCTCTCTCTCTCTCTCTCTCTCTCTCTCTCTCTCTCTCTCCTTCCTCATGTGTCTGTTCTTTTCTCTGTTTGTCTTCTACTCTTCCCTCCTCCTGTATCTTTTCCTTTCTCTGTCTATATATTTCACACACACACATACACGCATGCATATGCACGCCCCCCCCCCCCCCCCCACACACACACACACACACACACTTTTCTATTATTGATTGTTTCTCCTTGTACCTTTCACTTTTTGTCCTGATCTATTCATCCCTTCTTCACCCTCCTTTTAGTGTTCTCTGTAGATATTGCTAACTGTGTGTTTCAACCCTTTCCTAAGTTATCCTGTGGCCATTCCACCCTTGTTTTTTCCACCTCCTTTTCTCCCCCTTGTTCAGCATACACTTCCTGACCTGTGCTATTACTTCTTGTCTTGTCAGGCTTATTCATGTCCCCCCACACAGAATTGTAATTTTTCTGACATATTGTATGTTAGATAAGTACCTTGAACATGACACTGACAGTGACGGACAGGTTAGGATTTGATGCCAGCTCTCATCGCTCGCTATGGGAGGGCAAGATTGACCACCTATCTGTCCATGCACTCAGGGCTGCAAATATTTGGTGATCTTATCACTTCTCATACCCGCAACAGGCTCCTGCGACAGGACATTTTTTAAAGTGTGTTCAGCTGTTACGACTCTTCAAGTCTTGTGACTCTTCACGTCCTGCATGAGTTAACATCTCGGACAATAAGTTCAATGGGAAACACAAGAGTTGAAAAGGCAAGAGGTTCAACTTCATTGCACCGGGTTTGATCCTGTATGGTCTCTTTCTACAGTGCTGCCTGGCAAAAGCATGGTCTCTTTCCACAGGGTGGCCTGCGAAAGCATGGTCTGTTTCCACAGGCCGCTTGGTGAAAGCATGGTCTCTTTCCACAAGGTCGCCTGGCGAAAGCATGGTCTCTCTCCACAGGGCCACCTGGTGAAAGCATGGTCTCTTTCCACAGGGTTGCCTGATGAAAGCATGGTCTCTTTCCACAGAGCAGCCTGGCAAAAGCATGGTCTCTTTCCACAGAGCAGCCTGGCAAAAGCATGGTCTCTTTCCACAGGGTCGCCTGGTGAAAGCATGGTCTCTTTCCACAGGGAAGCTTGGCGAAAGCATGGTCTCTTTCCACAAGGCAGCCTGGCAAAAGCATCACACAAAGCATGAACTCTGTAGTTTCAGTGCCCACTTCAGAAGTCTGTGAGAAAATTGCACACTTGAGCCAAGCGATATGGGCCAGATTCGAACACACAACCTTCGGAGTGAGGCAGGCAAGATAACCCTTTATCTCGGAGACTTCCTGAGTTCAGTCAATACCATAATACTGTAACCTGAGAATTATTCACTTCACAGTTATTAACACATCGCTGAATGAAAGAAAGCAATCTGTTTCTTGGCATAGAAAACACTGCTGGTCACGGCACTAATTTAGAATTCCTTGTGGGTGTGTGTGTGTGTGTCAGGAGTCTCCGTGACGAGGTGGTTGGGCCACCTGCCTCATGTTTTCCTAAGGTTATGGATTGATTCTGGGCTACATTGTTCGCTTCACGAGTGCATTTTTCTCAGAGACTCCTGGGGGTCGTCGCTGGAGCTACGGAGTTCATGCTTTGTGCGACACTTTCAGCAGGACACCCTGCATAAAGAGACCGAACCATATGGGATAAAACCCGGTGCAATGAAGTCAACCCTCTTGCCTTTTAGGGTCAACATGGCCGAATGGATAAGAATGCGCATTCTTAATCATCCGATGTGCTGATTCTGAGGACAGGGGTTCAACCCCTAAAATGTTGACCTCTCGTCCTTGACTTGGGGACGTAAATTACAAGTACCTCTGAATTTGGAGTGGGTTTGCCTTATTGCGAGGGACACTGTTAATAGAGAAAGCTAATCCACAGGCAAAATTCAGTCCAGCGCTACTAGAAGTAGTGTGTATGGACTACGCTTCAGTTCAAAGCGAGCGAGCGCCCACCAAAAAAACACCTTTTTGTTGTGTTTTAGAAAATGTATCAATTGCATTTTTTGTCTGTCTGTCATGCGTGCAGGATTTCTGTGAAGTCTCTGCTGGACCATGCCTGCCTATACACACATGTGGACGATGACTGCGAGGAGTTTATCAATTTCTGTGCTGTATTTGAGCAATTGGTTTCACACAGACTTCGTCGTAAGTATGCCTCCAAGTCTTTAAACGTTTGACACAGACTTTGTTGTATGTATATTTTCTTTTCTTTAAAGGTTTGGGTTTGACATAGACTTTGTTTATAATTTTTTAAAGGTTTGACATGGACTTTTGCTTCCAATTATTTAAAGATTTTAATCAGACTTAGTGATACAAATGTTTCCATTTCTTCAAGGTTTTACACAGATTTTGTTGTACGATTGTTTCCATTTCTTTGAAGGTTTGAAATGGATTATGTTGTACGAATGCTTCCATTTTTTTAAAGGTTTGACGCAGGCTTCATCATTAGTATACCTCTTAGTGTTTATAGTTTTCAGACATTTTCATAAAAGGAGTTAGGGGTCAGCGTGGCCGAATGGATATGAGCGCACGCTCTTAAACTTCTGGTGTGCTGATGGCGATGTAGCGGGTTCAACCCTTACACCTGACAGTTGGACTAACATGTTGACTTCTCGTCCTTGACTTGGGGACGTAAATTACAACTACCTCAGAAGTCGGGGTGGGTTCATCTGATTTCTTTAGACATTTCTTTCATCACATTTCTTTAGACTGAACAACCAGACATGAGTCACTGCACTTTTGTTGTTTACAACTTGTTGATAGCTCAAAGTATTTCTATATGCTCTCCTTTAGTTTCTGTTCATTTCAACACGTTGTCCATCTCCGAGACCTGTTTAGTGCTCAATAAATATTGGCTCTTTTTGTTTATTATTATTATTATTAATACTCTTAACATCATAATCAATGGTTTTTAGCATTGTTGGTGATATAATTTTAACATTTATATTTTATTATTATTTCTGTTATTCATTATTATCATCTTCCACTTTTGCCATCAAGCGTCTGTGAGGGGGAAATAGTTGACATTCCAGTGCCCGATGGTTGGCACTGGATAGTATAATTCTGTGTGATTGTACGATGTCTTTGCTGTCGTCAATCCAATTTCTTCTCTGGCATCCCCTCTCTCTCGTGAGCAGATCTTCTTTGATTTAGCGCCAAAGCTGGTAGTTGATGGTGTTGCATTCTAACAATATGGCCAAACCATTTGATATTGTGTCTTTCAATATATATGTGGCATATTTGGATGTTTCAGTGTAGGTGATAGGAGATACATTAATATAATTATTATATAACATCTTGTGGAGATAGGTATATTTGGATGTTTCAGTATGGGTGATAGTTGATACATTAATATAATTATTTTAAATATTTTGCTATTGACTGTTAGTAGTATCATTAATTGCATTATTATGGGTCCTAGCTTGAATAATAGAACCACAGAAGTCATGGTCATATCAAAGAAACAGATTATGCCCAAATGTGCAATTAAAGTAAATGACGTTATTTTGGGGCAACTGCAGAAATTCAGATATCTAGACACATGGATAACTTCAAATGGAAGATTCATCACAAAGATAAAAACAGATTTTAAAAAGTTAATTGCATTTCCTTTACAGGACGATGCAGTCAACACCAGCATCTTTTGCTGTTGTGATTTCTTGGCAAGTTTACGTTCAGTAGTTTGCTATTGCTATCTGAATGACCAGCACCCATACCATTTTGTAAAATACCAATGCAACGTGGTCTGCTGCCATGTCGCACGCAGCTGTGTTTCGAACGCGGGTATGCAGGATCACGAACTGCGTCTGTAACCCATTTGCCACGGAGCCAGCTAAAGAACAGAATAGGATAAGCAAATACTGCATTCTGTCAAATGAAGAACATTGTTTGCAATAAGTCCTTGTGCTTAAAAGTTAGAGAAAAACGAGTTCTTTTTTGTTACATAGAAACAATTTTAACATACGGCTACGGTAACCATGCGAAAAAAATCCCTAGAAGCCTCGAACGATGTGGTTTTATAGAAGAATGCTGAAAATTAATTGGACAACCAAAATGCGCAATCTGGACATTGTGAGGGAAGCTAAGTTGTAAAGACAACTTACACAAAATCATAAAGAAGCAATCATAATTTTTTTTTACCACATTATGAGAAGACAAAAACTGGAACATGATGTGACAACCGGAAAGATTTTAGGAAAGAGAGATAAGGGAATACAGCGTGAGAAGATTGTTGACAGTCTTGTGTCATGGCACGGAAGTTAGTCAAAATATGAGTTGATCCATGCCGTCGGAGATCGCAACTTGTGGAGAAGCATGGTTGCCCACGCCAGCTGGTAAAGCACTGGATGATGATGAATTGTGTTATGTTTATTATCGCCAGCATACCAGAAGAAGGTGTGGTTGCCAGGTCACGGATCACCGAGACATTTCTGGGACGTGCTGCTGGAAAACTACAGCAGAAACAGACAGTTTCTCTTTGAGAGCTGCATCCCAAACATTGAAGCCATAGAAACATTCAAATCACCCAAGGCAAAGGTAGGCACATTGGTATCCTTGAGATGTTTTCAAAGATGAAATATACGTTTGCTGTATTTGTTTATTGTTCGTGCAATCCTTATTGTTCTTCTCCTCCTCCTCCTCCCCCTCCTCCTCCTTCTTCTTCTTCTTTTTTCTTCTTCTTCTACTTCTTCTTTGTCTCCTCCTCCTCCTCCTCCTCCTCCTCCTCCTCCTCCTCCTCCTCCTCCTCCCTCTTCTGCTCCTCTTCCTTCTTCCTTTTCTTCTTCCTGCATAGCACTTGCCCTCCACATTTCTGCCTCAGACATTTGCCATAAAGCTCCAAAGCTCCTCGTGTGTCGATCTACAGACTATGTTGATTTTTCTTCTTCTTCTTCTTTTGTTGACATGAAATGTGTATATATCTGCATTGTTGTCTCTTGTATGAATTTCATTGTCTGTTTTGGTTCACTCAGTGGTCCATAGAGTTTATCTTCCATTATTGTTTATTCAGGCCAGAAGGTCTTTCTAGCTATGTTGTATTTTGGAGTCTTGAGATATGTGATCTGCACTGTGTAGATATCATAACCCTTGGAAGAATTCTCGATTATCAAGATCTTTTGTTGCTAGATTTTCTGGTCTGCACTGTGTAGATGACATTATCACCCTTGGAAGAATTCTCTATGATCAAAGTCTACTGTCGCCAGGTTTTTCTGTCTGCACACTGTTCGCACGTTAGTTGGGAGTAGATTGCATTCCGTTGATTTTCACAATGGTATGAGAGTCAGCTGATTAGAAAGCACTGGCAGACTAAAACTACTGAATGTAACATTGCCCAGGAAGTCACAAACAAACAGTAAATGCTGGATTCAATGCTGTAAAGGACATGTTACGACCTTTAACCCTCTTTTCAGTCTAATGCATACTGGAAATGATACATTGCACTCTGTCGGCAGGTGTATCCTTTCCTCACCACATTCTATATAATGTATTCTCTTGAATTGAGTCAAGAACCAACAACACAGCACTTGGGACAATCCTACACATGCTCCGTCCTCATCTTCAACAGCCACTGAAGTGTCCCAATAATAATGATACCAGTAGTAGCCTGATTATGTGTCCGTCTCGCCTTTCTTCCGAGTCCTGAGTGTCGGCCAGAACCTCTGGTCACTCTGCAGCATCAGTCTCTCCAAACCATGATGATCTAATTGTTCTTCTGTATTATACAGACAATTCCAACGGACCTTGACCATGTCTGCCTTATCGTGCACCAATACCCCACCCCCACCCAGCTGTGCAGACCCAGCCAATCCCTTAGTGAATTTAAACAAAACAAAAGAATAAACAATATGTTCATGACAAGATGCAGCAAAACTTGCCAGGCAAAGAAATTTACAACCTTGTGTTTACATCTTCTTTGTTTAGAGTGGTGATTTATACGAAGGTAGGTCAGAAAGTTATGCACCACAATTATTATCTAAGCTAATAATAATGATATAAGCATTAAATTTGCATCAATTTAATTTTATAATCTCTTGAAGGTGTATACAAATTACACCTCTGTAAACCAATTCTAAACCGTGACACAAAACCGTTGAAATGGCAGATGTTAATGACACGTTACAGATGTTAATGATACGTTACAAGCCAAGAATTGTTATAGAATTTTTGATCGCAGAGAAAGGTGGAATCATCAGTTCGGAAATTTACATCAAAACACTCACAAAACTAAATTGTCATTACTGCATTGTTAGGCCTCACAAGAACTGAGAGCAACTGCTTCTCCTTCGACAACGTGCATCCTCACACAAGTTTGCAAATAAGGCAGGCAATCGACAAAATATGGTGGAATGTACTGCCCCATCCATCTTACAGCACAGACCTTTTACCATCTGATTTCCATCTTTTCGGTCCCCTTAAGAATGCTTTCCATGGGACAAAGTTTGAAGACAACGAGGGCGTGATTAATGCAGTGAAGAAATGGCTAGGAGAACAGGATAAAATGTGATACAGATCTGGGATATATGCTTTTGTTTCAAGATGGCGTAAAGCCATTAAAGTTTATGGTGATTGTGTTGAGAAGTAGAAATGTTTGCTGCATATGTGCATGAAATTTGTGGCTAAATTTCATGTGTATATTATTAACGGTTTAAGGGATAATAATTATGGTGCATAACTTTCTGACCCACCCTCGTATTTAACCGTTTAATTTTACCATGATAAAATTTAAGTTTATCTGGTTCTAACCAGGATTGAAAGCAAGATATGACTGATCATTCTCCTCTCACTTTATTGTTTCCCATCGCAGCTGAGAGCTTTCATCCGAGTGGCACTGATGGAGAAGAGGCTGTCTGACTACATGTTCTGTCTGCTGGATAACGCAAGCTTGGTATGGTAAGTGATGGGCAGCTTTCAGCTACATATTACAAACAGGCAACATGTGGGTTGGTTGTATCTTTATGTATATATATATAGGGCAATATGTGGGTTGGTTGTATGTATATTACAATAGAGCAATATATGGATTGATTTTATCTGCATATTCTTCTTCTTCTTCGTTCATCCGGAGTTTTTTTTCGGATGTGATTGCGTTGTGCCTGTTTACAGCAGAGCTGCGTTCTTGCGCCGTTAGGCCGACACATCCGACTTCTGCGGGCATTTGTTGACCGGGTTAACCTTCCCGGGGTTATCTGCATATTACAATCAGGCAATAATTATTTTAATTTCAACTACACATTACAATCGGGCAATAATGATTTTAACTACATATTACAATCAGATGCCGGTCTCCCTGGCTGAGGGGTTAGAAGCTTTCTCTGTAACCCCAAATACTCTCGAGAATTTGAAGCGGTTCGAGTCATGCCAGTGACTTATGAGAGTATGGAGCTGGTCGCTCAGAAAGTTGTGGCGTGCTAATGAGCGTAATCTAGCCTAGGAATCAACATACAGTTGAATGATGCTGATGTTGACCGCAATACCCTGAAACGGGATGGAAACGCGGGGGGAAAAAATTACAATCAGGCGATATGTTGTGTGGTGGAGTGGTGGTTAGAATGCTTGCCTGTGGCCCAGTGATCATGTGTTTGAATCCCCTGGACTCTCTGGTTGCCTAGCTTAAACTGGGTGAGAGGAGATGGCGGCCAGTATGCTAATGACCTCTTCAATCGTCAAGTTAGATCAGTAATACATTGGAGAGGAGACTCTTTAACTTGTCAAATACTGCTTTTTGCTACCGCTACTTCTCATGTTTCGAAACTCAGCTGCAGCAATTTGGCAGCAGACCGTCTTGCATTGCTTTTTTTTTATAAAATGGTATGGGTGCCGGTCATTCAGAAAGCAGTGGCAAACTACTGAACATAACCTTGCCAAGAGATTACAAGCAGCCAAAAAAGGCTGTGGTTGACTGCGACATCCTGTAAAGGATATACAAGTAACTTTTAACTTCTCACTTCTTCTTCTTCTTTGCATTCATCCGGAGTGTTTTTTCAGATGTGATTGCAGTGTATCTGGTTAGGCACCCTTGGGTCGAAACCTTTAGGCCAACACTTCCGACTTTTAGCGTGCATTTTTGACCAGGTTAGCATTCCTGGTAACTTCTCACTTCCTTCATTCATCTTCTCATCAACTCGTACGGAATTCTTCCAGTTCATCTGTTTTTTGTATTTTATTTGGCGGTTGCTCGCTTTGATCTCACGTGATCTCACGTGATCTCAAGCGTTGTCCATACGCATGCTACAGCTACTAGTGCACTAGACTGATTTGTGTGTGTGGATTAGTTTTCCCTACTACCAGTGTCCCTCGCCAATAGGCGAACCCACTCTGACTTCAGGGGTATTTGTAATTTATGTCCCCAAGTCAAGGACAAGAATTCAACATTTTACTCCAACTGACCGGTGTAGGTTTGAACCCCCTACCTCAGCATCAACACATCAAATGTTTAAGAATGAGCATTTTTATCCATTCTTCCATGCTGACCTCCAACTTTTCATTTCACTTCCTTCATACATTTACTCACAAACTCCTTCATACATCTTCTCACCAACTCCTTCATACATCTTCTCACCATAAGCCGGTGTGCTGGGGAATGAACAGGCGGACAGATTGGCTGGCTCCGCAAAACTTGGTGGAGTATTGATGCATGACAGGGCAGACGTGGTTGCGGCCTTATGGGAGCACGTGTACACCTCGGAGGAGCAAATGGATCACCATAGTCTGGTAAGAATGAGACAGCGAGGTGTGACGAGGGGATCTGGCCGACGCTCGACGCTCAGAGGAAAGGCGAGACGGACATATAATCAGATTGCTACTGGAACTATTAGTGTTGGAACTCTTCGCTGGCTGCTGAGGATGGGGATGGAGCGCTTATGGGAATGTCCCGAATGCTGTGATGTCATTTCCTAAATCAATCAATGAATCAATCAATCTTCTCACCAACTAGTACGGAATTCTTCTAGTTCATCTCTTGTTGTTGTCTACGTAATATTGTCTTCCTCTTCCACGCAGTCCCCACAACTGTCCCCCCAGCACATCCTGTACAAGTGACAAGCAGCACCATCTCTTTATACGTCTGCTTAGGTTTAAAAAAAAAAAACACTAGTCCCATGGCCGGAACCTGCTGGTTTGGCCACGTTGTATGGTCGAAACAGGAACACGGAGCTGATCCACGACTCTGGTGATCGAGTGAGATGGCAAAACATGATTGCTCACGCTTACCAACATGGCACATGATGATGATGATGATGTGGCGAGTTGGAGCCATCAGATTTTGTAGGTCTGAGTGCATGAGAAATCAGTGGTCAGTCTCTCCCTTCCATGTTTAATGTTGAGAGCTGACATCGAAGCCTCATCCGACCACGCTCATGGCATTGTCCGTGTAACATCCCTACCATTACACCAACAGCCTGCTTAAGTTAAAGTTACTTGTAGATCCTTTACAGTACGTCACAGTCAACCCCGGCATTATTTTGCTGTTTGTGATTTCCTGACAAGTTTATGTCCAGTAGTTTGCCATTGATTTCTGCCTGGCGAAGGGGTTAATGACACTGTTCTTAATCCTGTATACTCTTGTAAGAAACACAGCTACGTGAGATTCGGCAGCAGATTGCGTTGCATTGGTTACTTATGGAGGGTATGTGAGCCGGTCGTTCAGAAAGTAATAACCAACTACTGAACATAAAACTTGTCAAGACATTAACAGCAGCTCAAAAATGCTGGTGTTGACTGCAATGTCCTGTAAAGGATATGCGGGGGAAAAATAGTTTGCCATTGATTTCTGAATGACCAGCACTCATACCTTTGTATGAAACATCAGCACAAGGTAGTCTGCTTCCAAATCGCCAGCAGCTGTGTTTCGATAGTGGGATTGTGAAGTGTGTCTGTAACCCCTTTGCCTACTTAGGTAGGTGGGCTTTATTCCTTCGAGATCTCCAAAACTTTCCCGATGCCAGCAATATATGTGTTGTAAAGTGATATGTTTGTAAAGTGATATGTTTGTAAAGTTATTGTTGTTTGTTTTTCTTGTGTAACAGTGATAGCTATCTGGATGGAGCTTTGTTGGCGTCCGAGGAAGCTGCGGTTTTTTGTGGTGATCTGATCGGCCTCAACGCTGTTGACTTCAAGTGAGTTGTGTTGTTTTATTCTCTGTGTGGGCTCATTATGTTTGAATTATCTTTCTCCTTTTCCCTGGACATTCGGCTTGTGTCTGTTGACATGAAATACTGATACCCCCGGAGGAGATATGACCAACCTCGGCCTGATCCCAGCTCTAGCCTGTATGTGCCGTGCTGATGTTCTTGTGATGATGGTACTCTGGTACTAAGTCAGAGGTAATAGGTCGTCATTGGTACTAGATCAGAGAATCCCCGGGAAGGTTAACCCGGTCAACAAATGCCCGCAGAAGTCGGATGTGTCGGCCTAACGGCGCAAGAACGCAGCTCTGCTGTAAACAGGCACAACGCAATCACGTCCGAAAAAAAAAAACTTCGGATGAACGAAGAAGAAGAAGATCAGAGAATGTATTTAGGTAGTCAGTCAGACACGGTCAAGATAGAGCATCATGTGGGAAGCTAGTGAAGTCAACTAACACAAGAATTTGTCTCGTCAATCGCTGTGCACCGAAAGTGATACTGAGGATAGGATTTGGGCAATTGTGCACAAATAGCTCAATGTGTAATGAGGATGATCTGTTGACTAACTAACTATCTAACTAATTGACATGTGTATCCAAAATAAACATGGCCTTTGTTCTGGATTAATGCTGTGGTCATCATGTACCCACAACATCTTACCACCTTGTAAAAGAATCAATCAATCATGTGCCATGCCGGAAAGCATGGGCGGTCATGACTCGCCATTTCACTCGATCACCAGAGTCGTGGATCAGCTCAGTGTTCCTGTCTCATCCATGCCATGTGGCCAAGCCATACATGTATTTTTCTCTCGGTCTTCCTCTTGGTCTGTTCCCTTCAATCTTGCCAGTTGTCACTAAGTTCTCCAATCCATTTCTTCTCATAACATGTCCAAAAAATTTTGACTGTCTACATCTAATTTCTCTAATCAATTTACGATTTTCATTTGTCTCCTGTGGTACTTGGTCATTGGTTTTTCTGTCTGTCCATGATATTCTTTGCATTTTCCTCAGAAACCACTTTTCTGCAGCCATCAGATGTTTTTCAGCTTGACTGCTCATTGTCTAAGTTTCACATCCATACAAAAGAACAGGCTCTATGTATCCCCTCAACACTCTTTTTCTCGTTTCAAGTTGACATCTTTTTATTGGTCAGAATGTTTTTCATCTTGCTAAAGGCTACTTTCACCATGGCGATTCTTATTCTAATCTCTTCAAGGCATTTCCCATCAGATGTTATGACTGTTCTGAGATAATTGTACCGATTCACTTGTTGAAGAATATTCCTATTTACTTGTATATTACATTGTGGTATTTCATTCTTCCTAGTGACGACCATAATCTATGTCTTTTTACAATTTAATTCTAACACCAGTTGCTCACTGTGTACAACAACCGCATCTACTAATTGTTGCAGATCCTTCTCATTGTCTGCAATCAATACTGTATCATCTGCATTATCTTCTTCTTCTTCGTTCATCCGGAGTTTTTTTTCGGATGTGTTTGCTTTGTGCCTGTTTACAGCAGAGCTGCGTTCTTGCGCCGTTAGGCCGACACATCCGACTTCTGCGGGCATTTGTTGACCGGGTTAACCTTCCCGGGGGTTTCTTAGGACGTTTGACTCTCACTGTTGTGGTGTTATCCCCCATCCCAGCTGGTCCATAAGGAACAGCCAAAGATCCTGGTCAGCCCTCAAGGGAAGGCAGGGGCAGACCGTGGGCATTCCCCGCCATCCAAGGAGGCTTCCATACTTGCAGAGCCGATACATAGCGCTCTGGTACTGGGCTCACCCAAGGAATCGTCACGTCCTGCACATGGCTGCTTAGCCTCACTTCCGTATATTGGGCCTTCCGTTCACCATAGGCTGTTCTTCCGGAAACCAGAAGTATGCAGTCTGCAGATGACATCCACACAGTGAGCTTTCGATTCGGACTTTCCATGTAATGGATTTGCTATCCAAGCAATATTCCATTTCGTGCCACTAGGACACTTTTCCACCTTTTATGAAGCCCACACAGTGGGCTTTTGATTCGGACTTTCCACGTAATGGATTTGCTATCCAAGCAATATTCCATTTCATGCCACTAGGACACTTCCACCTTTTATGAAGCCCACACAATGGGCTTTTGCATCAGACTTTCCACGTAATGGATTTGCTATCCAAGCAATATTCCATTTCATGCCACTAGGACACTTTTCCACCTTTTATGAAGCCCACACAATGGGCTTTTGATTTGGACTTTCCACATAATGGATTTGCTATCCAAGCAATATTCCATTTCATGCCTCTGGGTCTTCATGCACCTTTAAATGTCAACCTGTATGTAGTTAAAGTAAGCTGCGGTCAACTTTAGCTTGTTGATATCCCCATAGAGCTTGTCCTCAAATGAAGCAGGTGTGGGCCAACATATCTTTCTCTGTTCTGCATACGTTGGGCAATCCTGCAGCAAATGTTTTGCTGTCATTTTACCAGTTCTACAATTACATTCATCGGTATCTCCTATCTTTAGTTTATTGAACAAGTGGTATTTCAGCCTGTTATGTCCTGTGCGGAGTCTGAAGATTGCTACTTGTTCTCTTCGGTCGAGTTTGTAATATGCATCATCCTTCTGATGGCCTGGATGCTCTGATTCCCATTTGGTTCTATAAGTGCTTTTTATCAACCTCTTTGCCTCATTATAGGTTATGTCTATGTCAGGCTGTGGTAGTCGTCCGCCCTCTTTTGCCAGTCTGTCAGCCTCTTCGTTTCCAGGTATACTGCAATGTGATGGGATCCACTGTATTACAACTTTTTTGGATTTCTGGCATAGACCATGGAGTGCTGCTCTTAGGTCAGTTAGTTCTGTGCTGTTATTGCTCTTCAGTATTGAGACAGCTGACTTTGCATCTGTGAAGATAGCTATTTGCTTCTCTTTATTTTCCTCCATCAGGAGCATTTCTGCTGCAGTTTTCAGAGCCTCTACCTCCGCTTTGAAGTTACTTGAAAATTTTCCAGTTGCCATTGAATGTGTTTTTTTCGCTCCATTTTTTAAATTTAGGAGAATTCCTCCTCCTCCATTCTCTATTGAATTTTTGGCTGATCCATCTGTATATGCATGGGTCCAATTCCTGCTTGGATAATGTTCTTTTATGTAGTTTAGGGTTATTTCTCTTCTTTCGGTTTCATGCTGAGTGTTCTTTTTCTCAATACCAGGAATGTTTTCTATCATCTCAGGCAGTTGCTGCTGTCTCCAAGCTGGGAACTTGTGTGCATTGTATATGGGCTTGACTGTTGATATGTTAAGTATAGGATCTGCCCTAATCCTTCGTTTTGCAGTTTCTACAAAGTTGCTACGCTTCAGTCTTCCCTTTCCAAAACCATTAAATCTGTTATACATAGGGTGGTCTGTCAATCTTCTAAATTTTTCTGCTTGTTGCTGGGCTCTGCTATCTCTTCTATCCTGCATTGGTTGTAAACAAGTGATCTTTTCTAGTTCATTAATAGGCGTTGTCTTCAGGCTTCCAGTTATGATTCGCATTCCTTGGTTTTGGACTCTACTTATTTTGTTAAAGTTTGACTTAGCTGCTGTTGCCCAAGCTGCAATGCCATATTCCAGTACTGGCCTCACCCGTCCAGTATATAACTTCTTGAGAACTTTCTCATCTGCTCCCCACGTTGTACCAGCAAGCTTTTTCATGATTGCCATTCTCTGCCTTGCTCTTGTTCGATTTTTCTCAACCTGTGTCTTCCATGTCAGGCGACGATCAAAGGTGACTCCTAGATAGTTTGGATTTTCTTCATGGCGCAATATTTTTCCATTCAATACCAGCTTAGGTTGCTGAGTTTTCTTTGAGAGGGAGAACACTGTGCATGTTGTTTTCTCCTCACTTATCTTCACTAGCCATGATTTTGACCAGTCCTCTAGCGCTAATAAGGCTTGCTGTATTCTGCTGTTAGCTGTACTAATATATTCTTCAGATGTCCATATGGCTAGGTCATCTGCAAAGGAGGATGTGTGTACTCTGGCTGGAAAATTTTCTGTGATGTCATTTATATATGCTAGGAATAATGTTGGTGAAAGAACTCCTCCTTGGGGGACACCTTGCTCCAGCAGCATCATTTTGCTTGTTTGTCCTTGTACTTTTGTCCTGGCAGTTCTGTTCTCAAGGTAGTGGCTGATCCATTTATACATTTTCCCACAAACATGCATGTTTTGCAGTTTTACTTTCAGTCCTTCCTTCCATACTTTATCAAATGCTTTTTCTAAATCTATCCAGACTGCTAGTGTGTGCTTTTTCTCTTGGAAGGCATCCTCTATTTCCTGAGCTATATAGGTTATTTGATCTTCAGTGGATCTGTACTTTCTGAATCCTGCTTGGTGTGGTGTTAAGAGTTTGTTTTCTTCCAGATGCCATGTTAGCCTGCCATTGATAATGCGTTCCATTAATTTTCCTACACAGCTAAGTAGACTGATAGGTCGATAGCCATTTGGTTCTTCCAGGTCTTTTCCTTTCTTTGGGACTGGTATTAGTATAGCTTCCTTTCCATGCCTGTGGGACTATTCCTCTCTTCCAGCTGTTATTTAGGACTGCTAGTAGTTTCTTCTTTGCCTTGGTGCCTAGTTCCTATTAGCATTTCATTTGTGATTCCATCCTTTCCTGGTGATTTCTTCTTTTTTAGGGTATTCATTGCCTGTTCCATTTCTTCCATTGTTAGATTTGCCATCATATATTCTGCTGCTGTCTCTGTATTTCTATGATGTATCTGTTTGTCTTTGATTGCTTTCTTCTGTTCGGTTGTAATATCAATGTGGTTTGCATTTGCATAGTGTTCCATTAGTGCATTTGCAGCCTTTTTTCCTGTAAGCAAGGCATTTCCTTGTTTAATTGTTATTTGTTTGTTTCTAGGTCCTTCATTGTTCATGGCTTTCACTAGTTTCCATAGTTTGTTTCCATCCCTGTCAAAATTCAGGTTTTCTGTTTTTTCCCTCCAACAATCTCTTGTTGTTTGATTTACTGTTCTTTTATATTTTGCTGAGATGGCTTTGAGAGAGATATATTCGCTTCAATTGTTTGTTCTCTCTCTGCTGTCTTCCTGGCATCTTCAACTTTGTCCTCCAAACTTTGTAGTTCTTCAGTCCAGTATGGTTTGTAATTTTTCCTCGCTCCTCTAGGAATGGACTCAGTGGCTGCCTGTATTATCGCTCTGTTTAGACTTTCCACCATTTGCTTTATGTTGCCATATCGTGTATTTATGTTTTCACAATATTTGTCTGTTAGTATGGCAAATCTGTCCCAATCTGCTCGTTTGTAATTCCAGCGGGGCAAGGGCTTTTGCTCCTGTGGAACATACTCCATAGTTCATTACAAGCTTGATTGGTCTGTGGTCACTACCTGCTAATTGGTCCAGCACATGGCGATCGATTTTGTGGAGGATGTCTCCTGTGCAGAAAGCTAAGTCTGGAGTAGAAGTGGTAAGCCATCTTCTGGAGTAGAAGCTCGGTGTGTCATCCGCTTTGTTGAGTAGATGGAGATTTGAGTCTATTTCCCAGTCCTCCAATTCATCTCCTCTTTTGTCAGTATCTGGGTATCCCCATCTTTCTGAACGGCTATTGTGCACAACCAAGAAATATGATATTGGACAAGGTAGGTAATACAGCAGTATTCAGTTCGAGAGGGTAGATATACAAAAATATTCTGAATACATAGTTCAGAAATACTCATAAATGATATATTTTTTGTCTGCAGTTTCTGTTTGAAAGGTAATGAGAATGAGTTGCTGGGACCTCTTGAGATCAGCTACAGTCCTTTCTTGAAGTATAGGCAGACGTAAGTTGCAGTATGTAAAGTATAGGCAGACGTAAGTTGCAGTATGTGAAGTGTAGACAGACGTAAGTTGCTGTATCTGAGGTATAGACATATGTTGTTGTATGTAAAGTATAGACAGACGTAAGTTGCCGTATATGAAGTATGGCAGACACGTAGATATGTAGAGGGACATGAGTGCTACGCCCTTCGGCAGGGAACATAATAGTGCTGATGATATTAACACATAGATAAAATAAACATTTTGTTAAATATAACTAAGGAGGACAAGAAACAAAGAATTTTTGAGTTACATATTATGATTGCTAGCTTACTATTACCGAACAGGACTGCAGGCTCTTTAGTCTTTCAGAGTTAACTTCTGTAATATTCCACATGAAACAGCCACTCTTGAACATCAAAACTTTTTTTAACTTGTATAGTATTTCATATGAAACAGTTTCTGGAAACATCTAATTTTTCTTTTTCTACACCCAGTTTGGCCAGCAGATACAGCGATGACATAGAGATGCTGCGCTTGAGCGGAAAGGATGCAGATGAGGATATGCATGCTGGGACCATCTTGACGGAAAGTAACATTAATGATATCTTACGGCTTCAGAGTCTGGAGAAGAATGTTAACCACATCAAGGAGCAGAAGGTAGGATACAGTCAACAGCAGTCAGTTTCACTGACCAGTTATTTGCTGTGTGTCAACAGAATCGATGCCATGTCTTATACCAGTTCTTATTAAACTCACAGACATGTCAATTCTTTGGGAAACCATGAGGCCATCGAAACAGCATATAAATACATTCTCAGGTATTGATTAGCGCTTATAGAAGCAGAGGAAACAAGCAGAGATTAGAGGAAACTAGATTATGTCAACATTGAGAGCTATACCTACCATACAGTGATGCGAACCTGGCGGCTGCAGATAATGACAACGCCTCACTGTTTGTGCAAATGTAGGTCAATGTAAGTCCAGCTTGACACTCCTAAAAGGGATCTTCATTAGTTGGGTTAATCGTACACCAGAACCCACAACTATGGAATATGGAAGGAATTCACATCTAACCATTGAAATAGCACCATAGCTTTGAAAATTTATGTCAATCAAGCTAGATCAAATAAACACACAAATGTATCAGGTCTTAATGCTGGTTATAGTATACTGCGAACATTTAAAGAAGGGACACGATTGGTTGGTTCCTTCATGGCATCACCAAATCAAATCATGTCTCTTCTTGAAATGTTCGTAACACACTTTGTTTCAAAATTCATTGACATACTGTGTCAAATGGTTGAAATCAGCTGTGGACAGTTTGGAAGCAAACCGCTCGGCGTTGCTTTTCATGGTATAAGGCGCTGGTCATTCTGAAAGCAGTGGCAAACTACTGTAAATGACATGCAACCAACGAAAGGCAGTGTCTCTGTCCACCATCCATTATCGAAAGTGGCCATGTGGTGGACAGAGACACTGCCTTTCGCGTGTTGTTTAACACACAAAATACTCGCTTGTTAAAATTTGCAGAAGCAATTATGATCAATCAACGCAAGCCAGAATTGTGTAAACAGAAAGACATGTTAGTCAGCTTAAAATTACCGTGGTAGATAAGTGACATTACTGTGCGAAATTGTGTATATTTCAACTTGAAGGATTTATCTAGTTAATTCACGTAAGTTGTTTGATTTCTGCAGTATGTATCTGACGAGATGCAGCGAAATATGCCAGGCAATAAATCGTGCAATCTATTGTTTGTGTCTTCGTTATTCAAAATCATCAGTTACTTTGGCAGTCCAAGGTGTTCACAACATCTCAGAAACTACATATTACCCTGTGCCTGGAATTACTGATCAAACCTGAGTCAACATCCCATAATTTTCATTGCACAGTGGATTGATATTTATAACATTGTCCTGGGCCACGCTGACCCTGGTCTAAAGTGGTACCATGAAATGGCTTAGGAAGGAAAGCTGCTGGCATAATATTGGCCACACCACTAACAGGTTGGCACACCACCCACAGAGTGCAACACCTCCCACAGAGTGCCACACCTCCCACAGAGTGCCACACCACCCACAGAGTGGCACACCTCCCACAGAGTGGCACACCACCCACAGAGTGGCACACCACCCACAGAGTGCCACACCACCCACAGGTTGGCACACCACCCACAGAGTAGCACACCACCCACAGAGTGCCACACCACTAACAGGTTGGCACACCACCCACAGAGTGCAACACCTCCCACAGAGTGGCACACCACCCACAGAGTGGCACACCACCCACAGGTTGGCACACCACCCACAGAGTGCCACACCACCCACAGGTTGGCACACCACCCACAGAGTGCCACACCACCCACAGGTTGGCACACCACCCACAGAGTAGCACACCACCCACAGGTTGGCACACCACCCACAGGTTAGCACACCACCCACAGAGTGCCACACCACCCACAGAGTGCCAAACCTCCCACAGAGTGGCACACCACCCACAGGTTGGCACACCACCCACAGAGTGCCACACCTCCCACAGAGTGGCACACCACCCACAGAGTGCCACACCTCCCACAGAGTGGCACACCACCCACAGTGCCACACCACCCACAGAGTGCCACACCTCCCACAGAGTGCCACACCACCCACAGAGTGCCACACCACCCACAGAGTGCAACACCTCCCACAGAGTGGCACACCACCCACAGAGTGGCACACCACCCACAGGTTGGCACACCACCCACAGAGTGCAACACCTCCCACAGAGTGCCACACCACCCACAGAGTGCCACACCACCCACAGAGTGCAACACCTCCCACAGAGTGGCACACCACCCACAGAGTGGCACACCACCCACAGGTTGGCACACCACCCACAGAGTGCAACACCTCCCACAGAGTGCCACACCTCCCATAGAGTGGCACACCACCCACAGGTTGGCACACCACCCACAGAGTGGCACACCACCCACAGAGTGCCACACCACCCACAGAGTGGCACACCACCCACAGGTTGGCACACCACCCACAGGTTGGCACACCACCCACAGGTTGGCACACCATCCACAGAGTGCCACACCACCCACAGAGTGCCACACCTCCCACAGAGTGGCACACCACCCACAGGTTGGCACACCACCCACAGGTTGGCACACCACCCACAGGTTGGCACACCACCCACAGAGTGCCACACCACCCACAGAGTGCCACACCTCCCACAGAGTGGCACACCACCCACAGAGTGCCACAGAGTGGCACACCACCCACAGAGTGCCACACCACCCACAGAGTGCCACACCTCCCACAGAGTGCCACACCACCCACAGATTGCCACACCACCCACAGAGTGGCACACCTCCCACAGAGTGGCACACCACCCACAGAGTGCCACACCACCCACAGAGTGCCACACCACCCACAGAGTGCCACACCACCCACAGAGTGCCACACCTCCCACAGAGTGCCACACCACCCACAGAGTGGCACACCACCCACAGAGTGGCACACCACCCACAGAGTGCCACACCACCCACAGAGTGCCACACCACCCACAGAGTGCCACACCACCCACAGAGTAGCACACCACCCACAGAGTAGCACACCACCCACAGAGTGGCACACCACCCACAGAGTGCAACACCTCCCACAGAGTGCCACACCTCCCACAGAGTGCCACACCTCCCACAGATTGCCACACCACCCACAGAGTGCCACACCACCCACAGAGTGCCACACCACCCACAGAGTGCCACACCACCCACAGAGTGGCACACCATCCACAGAGTGCCATACCATCCACAGAGTGCCACACCATCCACAGAGTGCCACACCTCCCACAGAGTGCCACACCTCCCACAGAGTGCCACACCTCCCACAGAGTGCCACACCTCCCACAGAGTGCCACACCTCCCACAGAGTGCCACACCTCCCAAAGAGTGCCACACCACCCACAGAGATCCACACCACCCACAGAGTGCCACACCTCCCACAGAGTGCCACACCTCCCACAGAGTGCCACACCTCCCACAGAGTGCCACACCTCCCACAGAGTGCCACACCTCCCACAGAGTGCCACACCACCCACAGAGTGCCACACCCCCCACAGAGTGCCACACCCCCCACAGAGTGCCACACCACCCACAGAGTGCCACACCTCCCACAGAGTGCCACACCACCCACCACCCACTATGGGCATAGAGCTGACTGATCTATCAAAGACAGCTCTAGCATCGTATGCCCAGTGCACCCTGAGGCATTCAAAAGAGTCCTTATACTTGTATTACTCACCCTTATATTACTCACCCTTATATTACTCACCCTTATATTACTCACCCCTATATTACTCACCCTTATATTACTCACCCTTATATTACTTACCCTTATATTACTCACCCTTATATTACTCACCCATGTATTAGCTGCTTCCTTAAGGAAAACAAAGAATAGCCCTGCTACTGAGTTGTGCTGGAGCGACACTGTGAGCTATGAATTTCGTGTGGAGTGCTTTTACATTTTTCCTGGTTGTTTGTGGTGTGAACTGCATGTTCAGAAAAATGGCAGCCAGCCGGTCGCTAAACTAACTGGGTGGCCTAATGCAGTAATGTGTAGCTGCTGGTTTTCTAGTGACTGCCGCTTCCATCGACGATGGGTATTTTTTATGGCAGGGTTTTGTGTTGGCATTCTGGTAGTGGCATTATGCATCGTACACCTGTGTGGGCTGTTAGTTTGTCTAGAATCTTGTCTGTTCCACTTTTCACATTGGGCAGTGTGTGTGACATTCACTGGCACAGGATTGGAGCATAATGGGCGACCCTTTGCCGTGAAGTTGGAACCACGATTAAGTAACTAAAGAATAACACCATGTAATGTGCAGGCATGGGTCTAGTTTTACGACTTAAGTCAACGAAACAACGAAATGCTTTTTACTGCCAGAACCTCCATTGTCATACTGCTTGTGGTTGTAGCAAAAGCACTGCTGGTTGCCTTAATTCTGCCACATGAGCATGCTGGGATGGTCCGTGCGCTCTTTTGATGCTAAACATCTGACCCATCTGTGTGTACAACTTGACCATGAAGTATTGAAAACTAAAGTTAAAGTAATTGAAACTGAGTAATAGGGTGGCAGATCACATCCCCAACTAGATAGACAGAATGATCAAAGAATATTCTAGTGACATAGTAAAGCCTATGAACAGAAAGCTACCCACATCTGCCATTGCACATCAGCTGCTTGAATCCATTCATGTGATTGAAAAAGAAAATGCTTTTTACATGTTCTTTAACCCTTTACAGGGCAGACGCTTGTCCGTTTTTTAGCCCTGAACGGGCAAGATTTTTTCAGGTTTTTTTAAAATTTCAGGTTGCATTAGTAAAAACATCACAAATAGGGTGTTAGTCAACCGATTTTAGTTAAATAAACAACACAATGAAGAATATGTTACTCACGTGATTGTTGTCGGTAATCCATATATGAACACAAATATTTACGAAATACAGCATGTTGTTTGTGATTTTCCATCATCTATACGGCAATTTACAAACACATTTTCAGAATCATCACTTTCTTTAAAGTCCGACTCAGACTGCTAATGCAAAGTAACGCTTTGAACTGATATCTAGCTCCGATTAATAGTCAACTTCGTGCCCTTTAATGTCATTTAGATTGAACCTAGCGAAATCTCGGCTATCACTTGAAGAATCGCCGAAATCCATTTTGAAAAACAGCGTAAAAATCCCGAAAACTATCAAAAAAAGTCTGTTAAAGTCTGTTCAAATTCATAGTATCGCGTTTACAAATGGCGGCCACGTTGTCAAGCTATCGGCAAAAGCGAAAGTAGCCGTCGGAAGTGTCGGAAAGCCGAGAGATCGCGTTTTTACAATGCATAATAGTATCTGACGTAATCGGACGATCCGCTCGTTTAAGCGATCAGCCGCTAATGGCCGTCCTGCCCTGTAAAAGGTTAACACACATAATGGACAAAGTTTAAGGTATGCTGAAGCTGTTGGCTTTGCTTTGTAAACAAAAAGATATAATCGTCATTTTAAAATTTACTTTGGTAGTCAGTTTTAATTACCATGGGAATATGTATGTTGTGTTTGTTTGTTTTTAGCTTTAAGGGGACAGTGTTTGCTTTATTTGTTTTTTTTTAGCTTTAAGGGGGCAATGTTTGCTTTATTTTATGTTGAGTGATTTCTGCACCTAAAGAGATGCAGCAAAATATGCCAGGCATGAGTTGTGCAACCTCTTGTTTGTGTCTTCATTATTCAAATTAAAATTGAGATATAAATTGTGTACGTGATTATAGACATACATTTGTCATATAATGCCCTTAGAGAGATGTCGAGAGTAGAGGCCTGTGATGCCAGTAAATCCACGTCATTGTCTAGAATGAGAGACGTGGAAGTTAGAATTGGCACAACCAGACACGAGAGACACGACCAGACACAACCAGACACGAGAGACACGACCAGACATGAGAGGTACATCGTGAGAATGAGGAGCTTCATCAACCACCACAGAACTGGCACTATTAGCCGCCAGGCACTGATGCATAGGTTGGGGGTAGGATATGAGCACCTATGGACTTGTCCGGGGTGCAATAATGATACACCTTTTGATAAATAATTTAAGTATTTATACAAGTTCATCTCGTAATTCTTCTAATAATTTCATTTTCTTTTAAGGACTACCTGGAAGAGCTTGTGAGATTACGGGAAAGGCAAGTCAAAGAAACAACCATCAAGATGGAAAACATGAAAATTGAGCAGAATCTGGCAGAAAGAAGCTGGCAAAAGGAATGCAGAACAATGGATGCTTGTATTTTAGAACTTCAAGCTGAACTGTGAGTAGTATGTGCCAGAAGAGACTAAGTCTGATTGTTGATAAAGTAAATATTCTTACCATGTTCCAGAATGCCACCAGAAATTTTAGCCTAAAACCATATTTTTCAGTCAGCTTTACTGGCATGGGTTTACTTAACATTACTTTGGTTTTTTTTAATAAATCAAAACTGAAAAGAGAACTAAAGATTGTTATCTTGTAAGATGCTGGAGCCACTCCACAGCTACTAGTACCAATACCCTAGAAAATATGTATGGCAAGCTACTAGGCAAAATAATAGCAAGCCCATTTAGGATGTGCACAGATCCATTTGGACACTCTTGGTTGTTAAGATGAGGTAGGGAGATTTGGGGAGATGCCAGAACATTTGTGGTAGGGAGATTTGGGGAGATGCCAGAACTTGTGTGGTAGGGAGATTTGGGGAGATGCCAGAACTTGTGAGGTAGGGAGATTTGGGGAGATGCCAGAACTTTTGTGTATGATTTGTTTAAGGTGTTCAAAGCATGTAAGCATGAGACAGTTGCCATGGCAGTAGGCCGGGAGAATTCCTACTAAAATTCTATATACCTATGCTGTTGTATGCGTGTAAAACATGGACAATAAGCAGGCAAGCTGAGGAACTGTTAATGGCAGTGGAAATGTGGTTTCTGAGATTAATGCAAAGAATACCATGGGCAGACTGAAAAACTAATGAGACAATCCTTCGGGAAACAAATGTAAACGTAAACTCTTTAGAGAAATTAGATGTAGACGGTCAAGATATTTTGGACACATTATGAAGAGAAATTAGACATAGTCAAGATATTTCAGACACGTCATGAGGAGAAATAGACATAGTCAAGATATTATGGACACGTCATGATGAGAATTTAGACATAGTCAAGATATTTTAGATACGTCATGAGGAGAAAAGACATAGTCAAGATATTGTGGACACATCATGAGGAGAAATTAGACATAGTCTAGATATTTTGGACACGTCATGAAGAGAAATAAACTTGGTGACATTGAACAAAACTGATGGGAAAAGAGCTCAGTGAAGACAAAAAGATAAATATCTATATGACTTAGCCACACAATTACGTAGACCTTGGAAGATCCTTTCAGAAGCTTCTGTCGTCATAACTCTTGGGGTCATTAGGACATGCATTCTTCTTTACCACTACAAGGGAGATGGACATTTTCTTTCTTCTGGACATTTTCTTTCTTACAATGTTACTAACTAGGCCAGATTTCCTATACACTTACAACCAATCAGTCATAAAACTTGTGTACTCAGTTTCCACTGGCAAATTGGGATCCTCTGCGTTTAGCAATAAGCATTAGAGTACTGTCTCTTTATATTTACAGGGGTAAACTGCGAAAACAGAATGAATCGTTGCAAACCCAGGTGATTTCACTGAAACAGTTCAAGCAAAGGATGGAGATGACAGAAGTTCCATTGGTTGATATGGCTACTGGAGACGACAGGGAGCTGGACAAGTCTGACATGTTGATGGAGATGGAACAGATAGAAGAAAGGTACGCTGTGATGCCAGTTAGGAATAGTGGAGAATTTACTGTCACTTTTTGTCTGGGGTAGAAAGAAGAAAGGTAAACTTTACTGTCCCTTTGTGTGGGATAGATGGAAGAAAGGTAGACTTTACTGTCCTTTTGTCTGGGGTAGGCAGAAGAAAGGTAGATTTTGTTGTCCCTTTGTCTGGGGTAGAATGAAGAAAGGTAGACTTTACTGCCTGTTTCTCTGAGTTAGGCAAAGGGAAAGTATATTTTACTGTTTATTTATGAAGCAGGTAGGGGGAAAAAAAAGAAAGGTGGACTTTAATTTTATGTATTTAACTGAAAACAAACATGTCATTTGCGTGTGAAAGGCACAGGTTGTCTCGTTTTCCTGTTAGGGTAATACTTAAGACGTACAAGTTTAAACATACTTTTATAATTTCTACCTTTTCTTTCCTTTTCTTTGGCCATTGTTTAAATATAATGCAAGACACAGTAAACAACTAAATATACTACACATTCCGAAGCCTAGGATAGACTTATACAAAACAGGCCTAGCATATTCCACAGCTCAGCTGTGGAACAGTCTTCCTCAAGAAATCAAAGACATAACCAACCCCTACACATATAATCGAAAATTATTCAAACACTATCTCAGTGCAGATTACCTTCCCCCTTAATAATAATAAAAATAATAACAATAATAAAACCCAAGTATAACAGTCAATACCCTTTTGGTAGACAGTATGTTCCCCATAGCTAATAACAACTGCCACATCATTTATTCATCATTAATTTTAGTGAGTCATGTAGCAGTGATTTTTGCATTTCTTGTATGCCTTTATAATGCATATCATCTATATTGTTGTTGTTCTCAGTTGGCGAGTCATGACCGCCCACGCTTTCCGGCATGGCACATGATTGATTGATTGATCTCAGTTAACCTCGAATGATGTGTGGATGAAATAATGTTTGAAAGAGAGTGATAGCAGGGCAGAATGTTAGTCGGGCCTGCGTGCCCAATTCTTAACCCTTTGAAAATAGTCTGTTTGTTCGTACATTCGCTTGAAATGTGTCTATAACTGCAATGTAATCTCTTATATGAATTTGACAGTCTTTTTTAGTTCACTCAGCGGTGCATAGAGTTTATCTTCCACTGTTGTCTCTCTAGGCCAGAAGGTTTGCCTGGATATGTCGTATTTTGGGCAGTCTTGGAGTATGTCATCTGCTACCTGCAGCACAATTCCACATCTGAACATTGGTGAATCGCCAGTCTTGAATTTTTTTAAAATGTTGTTGCGTAATCTATTGTGTCCTGTTCTGAGACACAGAATAATTATTTTTTCTGGTCTGTCTATGAGGTGGCAATCATCTTGAGCAGGTCTTGATGACTTTCTGGCGGATTTGATCATTATTTTCTTTTAGTTAGTTAGTCTTTCCTCTTGAGCCTAAGGCGGCGCATAGGGCAGAAGTCCTGTCTCTCCATGCCTGGCGGTTCGCTGCTATCTGTTGTAGATCTTGGATATTTACTTGGCCATTGAATGAGCCTTCTCTAATGATGGTTCTACGCAGGGTCTCTCTTGGTCTTCCCCGTTTTCTTTTCCCTACCGGTGACCATATGAGGGCTTGGTAGGGGAGTCTTGTCTTGTCCATTCTGAGTACATGGCCGATGTAGCTCCAACGGCGTCTTCTTATGAAATTGGATACTGTATCTTGCTTAGTCTGTTGTCTTATTTGCGAATTGGTTCTGAAGTCTGTCCAGTGGATGTTTAGAAGTCTTCTACATAATTTCTTACAAAATTATAGCTTTCCTCACTAATTCTGATAAATGTTCTCCTCGTTGTACACTATCTTGATTACATTGAACAATCTTGGTTACAATGCTAGACTGGTCACTAAATTTTTTTGTTTCATTTTTTAAGGCTAAGTATGACTCGTTCAACCATGAAGAAGAAACAGGTTCCGATTCCCTCCGACCAAAGAAGTATGATGTCCTTGACCTCAGAGCAGGTCACCTTCCAGGAAGATTCTCAGAGCATGTTCCCACTGACAGGGTCACTGGCCGATATCAGTGTGTCCCACTTCAGCTCCGAAGTCAAGGTCAGTATGATTGTTTCATTGTCTCTATTACATGTCAGTATATTTATTGATTGTTTCTATTCACCATCATCATTTAGCAGGTCCGCTGTCATCATGGCCCACGAAGAAGTTTCTTCATCTCTAGCCATTTCTTTTGCCTCATACACCCTCATACCCAAGGTGTCCACTTTGTCCTGTGTCCACACCCTCATACCCAAGGTGTCCGTGCACTTTGTCCTGTGTCCACACCCGCATGGGTCGACACCTGCTTCTTGCAGGAATCTTCACTTTTCCAAAACCCCATCTTGTTCTTCTGCAGTTGTCTGGTCTGATACAGACCTAGCCAGTCATGACTCTCCAGTTCTCTCTATTGTCTGGTTCACTTGAGGAAATTGGTGTTGCTTATACTAGTGTGTAGACTGCCGGCGTTGTGGTGAAGGAATCATGAACATAATTCGTAATCCCGCATACCACTTTCGAAACACAGCTGTGATGTGGAAGCTGACCACCTTGCAATGATTTTCATACAATGGTATGACCGCCAGTCGTTCAGATAGCAATGGCAAACTACTGAACATTCACTTGCCAAAAATATGCTGAGGCTGACTGCAACATCCTGTAAAGGATATGTAACTAACTTTTGTATAATAGGATTTGTTGCCCAGCTATTTAAGCTTCCCACACACAACTGTCTGTCTTCTTCAGCCATTCTTGCCTCGTAATTTCACACTCCATCATCTCATCTTGTTCCTCTTTATCTTGTGGTGTTGAGGTGAAGCATAAACAGCGAGAGTGTCTGTTTATGGGCTTCATGTAACAATATCAAAGATCGAAAAGACAACTTATCACAAACATCATAAAGGGGCAGTCATTGTTTTTTTGGCCACGTAATGAGAAGACAAAACCTGGAGCATGTCATGACAAAGATAGATAGAGGAAGACAGCATGAGAAGATTCTTGACAGTCTTGGACAGTGTCATGGACATGTAGGGAGTAAACACACGAATTGATCCATGAAGTCGGAGATCGTAATTTGTGGAGAGGCATGATCACCCACACCAGCTGTATGATGGTACCGATATTCCCATGGACTCAGATATTCCCTCTGTCCATCGTTTACAAGGTTGGCCTCTTCTTCTGGTTCCATTTGATCTTTACAATGCCAATGCCATCCTATCATTAAAAACAAAGATGAAGAAAACCCCACATTGCCGGTGAAAATAAATAGAAAAGATAATGCTTGTGGTAGTAACAAAAGCCGGTCTTCGTGGCTAAGGGCTTGCAGACATGATTCGTGAGCCCGCTTATCTGCATTCAAAACACAGCTGTGACCGATTTGGCAGCAGACTGCGTCGCGCTAGGTCTAAACATGTTGGTATGGGAGCCGGTCGTTCAGAAAGCAGTGGCAAACTACTGAACGTAAACTTGCCAAGACATCAACAACAGCAGTAAAATGCTGGTATTGACAGCGATGTCCTGTAAATAGATATGGAAAAAAAAAAAGTAACGATGATGATGATGAAGTCTGTTTGTTTTTTTCACAGAAGTATCCCACAGAAGAACAAATTTATAAATTGGAGGGTCATCTTCATTCAGGTATGTTTATCTGTTTTTATTAACTATCCTGGCACCTTGCCATGTTGACAGACGGTAGTTTATTACATTTTGCTTACAGCACAAAGCCTGGGCTGAATTGTCGAGACCATGGGTAGCCCAAGTAGCATGATCCTTCTCTTGACTTGTCTAGTTCACTCCAAGGAAAGGTAACACCAATACATCTGAATCAAGACAAGCTGCAGAAGCTGCCGGATCTGCAGTGCGATGCTCTAACTGTCTGCCTGTTGGAGCTTCGAACCTAGACCAGTTGCCAACCAAGGCTTAGGGCCTGGTCTGCCCTGCCAAGACATTTAGTCTTATATTGCATTTCCTTGCACCAGGATAAGGCTTGTACCCTCCCAATTGCGCTCCTCCACTCAATGCCTTTGACACATATTTTATGAACAGAAAATGAAATCCATTCAAAGATACTCTATTAAAAGAATATAGAAGGCTGCGTGGTCTCAAAGTATGGTGTCCGCCTGGAGGTCCCGGGTTCAAGCCCCGGTGTGGACCGGGATTTTTTCACGTGGACTTCTAGTAACAAAATGTCCCCTGGTCTCTGGGTAGTGAGATCGGACGCCCATGTGTATTGTTGCGCACATAAAAAAATCCCTTGGCAGTTGGAAATCGAAAAAGAGTAGCCAGACGGTGCTGCCCGGGCAAACTTTTTAGTTAAAAATCTACCCAGAGTATTTCAGGATCCTCGCCGTGCTACGGAGTTCGTGCACTGAGTTGAGTTTCTCCAACTCAGGTTTGAGTTATGAGAAGAACGGAGCACTTATGGGTTATACCCGTGTGCCGTGATGTTGATCCATCGACTTAACTAAACTAAACTAAACTAAACTAAACTAAACTATTAAAAGAATAACTACAATAATCAGGACTTCTAAACTCTGTTGGGCAAGTGCAGTGTTGGGTCGGATTGTGTGCTCACTGCACCTGGGACATCGGACATGGTCCGAAACCATCTGGTTTATAGACATTCATGAGGTGGAGATAAAAGAGGGCAGTAGTAGAGTGATGTAGTCATAGGAAACAGTTAACTTATGAGTTGGGTTTGGGTTGGTACAGACCAGAGGTTATTTCACTCATTGGTGAGTACAGTACCTTTACCTAAACTGCCCCCAACACAAATATACTGCCGTTCACTCAGACACACCCATAGCAACTCCTATGAGAACAGGCTGACCTCCAGGTGTTGCTGTGTATACACTTGTACATGAACGACTATATGCTAGAAGCTTACTTTCATGAGTGTTAGTCAGGTCTTAGTCAGATATGACTAAACTACCTTATGACAGTAGACGGTACTACCTGCTTTCTGTTAGCATGGAATGTTGGGCGGCGCTTATCAATCCCAACACCCCACATTGTACCAATGGGTTCAGGCAGAATTGTTCAATTGGGACGGTACAAGCCTTATTCCCGTGTGAGGAAATGCAACCTAAAGGCTGAATGTTATGGCAAAGCACACTAGGCCCTAAGTAAACAGCCAGTACATGACAAAAAGCCAGTAAGTGACAAAAAGATTGGAAATAATAAACAGCCAGTAAGTGATAAACGGCCAGGAAATTATAAACAGCCAGTAAGTGATAAACAGCTAGAAAATGATAAACAGCCAGGAAATTATAAACAGTCAGGAAATGATAAACTGTCAGTAAGTGATAAACAGCCGGTAAGTGATAAACAGCCAGGAAATAATAAAGAGCCAGTTAATGCTACCTTTGAGTAGAACATCCTATAAAAGGACATGCGACTAAGTTGTTTAAAACTGTCTGGCATGTGAGCGTTCCTCTTTTTCCTGTACCTGGTCTGCTGCAGACATTGTCAGTCACGACTCTCCAACTCTCTGTGTCATTTGATAGTTTGGAGGTGAGCAAGCACACTTTAGCTGGTGGATGAGGAATTTCACAGCAGACAATATACTCACAACAGAATGTTTATAGAATTTGACTATGTACCCAAAACAGAATGTTTATAGTATGTGACAATGTACCCAACACAGAATGTTTATAGTATGTGAGAATGTACCCAACACAGAATGTTTATAGTATGTGACAATGTACCCAACACAGAATGTTTATAGTATGTGACAATGTACCCAACACAGAATGATTATAGTATGTGACAATGTACCCACAACAGAATGTTTATAGTATGTGACAATGTACCCAACACAGAATGATTATAGTATGTGACAATGTGCCCACAGCAGAATGTTTATAGTATGTGACAATGTACCCACAACAGAATGTTTATAGTATGTGACAATGTACCCACAGCAGAATGTTTATAGTATGTGACAATGTACCCAACACATAATAATTATAGTATGTGACAGTGTACCCAACACAGAATGATTATAGTATGTGACAATGTACCCACAACAGAATGTTATAGTATGTGACAACCCCTCTGCTGTGTGTCCACCGTGACGAGGTAGAGGGGCTTGTGCGTCCCAATGACCCCAAGAGCTATGCCGACGGTAGCACAGCTACTGGTAGGGCCACCCATGTCGGACAGGTCAAGGGAGAGGGACCAGACAAAGAGACACACAAACCTGCTGCCTTGTAGGTAGACTGGGGACAGTCAAAGGCTAGGGAAAGCACCCTGAATACATGCTTGTCAAAATCGGATGTACTGAGCCACAGGCTTGACAAAGCAGTGCAACGTAAAACCTGCTGCCTTGTAGGTAGACTGGGGACAGTCAAAGGCTAGGGAAAGCATCCCAAATAAATGCTTGTCGAAATCGGATGTACTGAGCCACAGGCTTGACAAAGCAGTGCAACGTAACTTAATTCATGATGTCACAAATCAAAATTAATCGATATGGTGCTAATCCCGTGAAGTCCCATCAGGCGGCGATAGTGCCGGGCCCCCTGCCTCGAGGGGGTCCACCCATGACTACTGGTGGTCACCTTCCCCTGTGCTGTGGAGTCAAGGCACAGAGGAGTAGGTTAAGAGCTATTGACCAAATACCCCGGACACTCAACATACTACAGTGGAATGCCGAAGGAGTTTACAAGAAGAAAGACTCCCTAACACAGCGTCTTCATAAAGATAGAATAGATGTGGCATGCATTCAAGAGACACACCTCAACGCCAATCACAAATTCTCAGTCAGAGGATATCAGGCCACACGTTTCGACCGCGAAGGACACAAAGGAGGAGTTCTAATACTTACACGAAATACAATACCTTGCAGCGAAGTATCTGTGATCTCTGACAACCAAACGGAAATTATAGGTGTTGATATAATGATAAAGGACGTGAAAATAAGAATCTACAATCTGTATAGCCCAGCAGATAAGGACCTTACACTCTCAAACATGAAAATAACTGACACAAACTGCATTATTGTCGGAGACTTTAATAGCCGTTCAGAAAGATGGGGATACCCAGATACTGACAAAAGAGGAGATGAATTGGAGGACTGGGAAATAGACTCAAATCTCCATCTACTCAACAAAGCGGATGACACACCGAGCTTCTACTCCAGAAGATGGCTTACCACTTCTACTCCAGACTTAGCTTTCTGCACAGGAGACATCCTCCACAAAATCGATCGCCATGTGCTGGACCAATTAGCAGGTAGTGACCACAGACCAATCAAGCTTGTAATGAATATGGAGTATGTTCCACAGGAGCAAAAGCCCTTGCCCCGCTGGAATTACAAACGAGCAGATTGGGACAGATTTGCCATACTAACAGACAAATATTGTGAAAACATAAATACACGATATGGCAACATAAAGCAAATGGTGGAAAGTCTAAACAGAGCGATAATACAGGCAGCCACTGAGTCCATTCCTAGAGGAGCGAGGAAAAATTACAAACCATACTGGACTGAAGAACTACAAAGTTTGGAGGACAAAGTTGAAGATGCCAGGAAGACAGCAGAGAGAGAACAAACAATTGAAGCGAATATCTCTCTCAAAGCCATCTCAGCAAAATATAAAAGAACAGTAAATCAAACAACAAGAGATTGTTGGAGGGAAAAAACAGAAAACCTGAATTTTGACAGGGATGGAAACAAACTATGGAAACTAGTGAAAGCCATGAACAATGAAGGACCTAGAAACAAACAAATAACAATTAAACAAGGAAATGCCTTGCTTACAGGAAAAAAGGCTGCAAATGCACTAATGGAACACTATGCAAATGCAAACCACATTGATATTACAACCGAACAGAAGAAAGCAATCAAAGACAAACAGATACATCATAGAAATACAGAGACAGCAGCAGAATATATGATGGCAAATCTAACAATGGAAGAAATGGAACAGGCAATGAATACCCTAAAAAAGAAGAAATCACCAGGAAAGGATGGAATCACAAATGAAATGCTAATAGGACTAGGCACCAAGGCAAAGAAGAAACTACTAGCAGTCCTAAATAACAGCTGGAAGAGAGGAATAGTCCCACAGGCATGGAAGGAAGCTATACTAATACCAGTCCCAAAGAAAGGAAAAGACCTGGAAGAACCAAATGGCTATCGACCTATCAGTCTACTTAGCTGTGTAGGAAAATTAATGGAACGCATTATCAATGGCAGGCTAACATGGCATCTGGAAGAAAACAAACTCTTAACACCACACCAAGCAGGATTCAGAAAGTACAGATCCACTGAAGATCAAATAACCTATATAGCTCAGGAAATAGAGGATGCCTTCCAAGAGAAAAAGCACACACTAGCAGTCTGGATAGATTTAGAAAAAGCATTTGATAAAGTATGGAAGGAAGGACTGAAAGTAAAACTGCAAAACATGCATGTTTGTGGAAAAATGTATAAATGGATCAGCCACTACCTTGAGAACAGAACTGCCAGGACAAAAGTACAAGGACAAACAAGCAAAATGATGCTGCTGGAGCAAGGTGTCCCCCAAGGAGGAGTTCTTTCACCAACATTATTCCTAGCATATATAAATGACATCACAGAAAATTTTCCAGCCAGAGTACACACATCCTCCTTTGCAGATGACCTAGCCATATGGACATCTGAAGAATATATTAGTACAGCTAACAGCAGAATACAGCAAGCCTTATTAGCGCTAGAGGACTGGTCAAAATCATGGCTAGTGAAGATAAGTGAGGAGAAAACAACATGCACAGTGTTCTCCCTCTCAAATAAAACTCAGCAACCTAAGCTGGTATTGAATGGAAAAATATTGCGCCATGAAGAAAATCCAAACTATCTAGGAGTCACCTTTGATCGTCGCCTGACATGGAAGACACAGGTTGAGAAAAATCGAACAAGAGCAAGGCAGAGAATGGCAATCATGAAAAAGCTTGCTGGTACAACGTGGGGAGCAGATGAGAAAGTTCTCAAGAAGTTATATACTGGACGGGTGAGGCCAGTACTGGAATATGGCATTGCAGCTTGGGCAACAGCAGCTAAGTCAAACTTTAACAAAATAAGTAGAGTCCAAAACCAAGGAATGCGAATCATAACTGGAAGCCTGAAGACAACGCCTATTAATGAACTAGAAAAGATCACTTGTTTACAACCAATGCAGGATAGAAGAGATAGCAGAGCCCAGCAACAAGCAGAAAAATTTAGAAGATTGACAGACCACCCTATGTACAACAGATTTAATGGTTTTGGAAAGGGAAGACTGAAGCGTAGCAACTTTGTAGAAACTGCAAAACGAAGGATTAGGGCAGATCCTATACTTAACATATCAACAGTCAAGCCCATACACAATGCACACAAGTTCCCAGCTTGGAGACAGCAGCAACTGCCTGAGATGATAGAAAACATTCCTGGTATTGAGAAAAAGAACACTCAGCATGAAACCGAAAGAAGAGAAATAACCCTAAACTACATAAAAGAACATTACCCAAGCAGGAATTGGACCCATGCATATACAGATGGATCAGCCAAAAATTCAATAGAGAATGGAGGAGGAGGAATTCTCCTAAATTTAAAAAATGGAGTGAAAAAAACACATTCAATGGCAACTGGAAAATTTTCAAGTAACTTCAAAGCGGAGGTAGAGGCTCTGAAAACTGCAGCAGAAATGCTCCTGATGGAGGAAAATAAAGAGAAGCAAATAGCTATCTTCACAGATGCAAAGTCAGCTGTCTCAATACTGAAGAGCAATAACAGCACAGAACTAACTGACCTAAGAGCAGCACTCCATGGTCTATGCCAGAAATCCAAAAAAGTTGTAATACAGTGGATCCCATCACATTGCAGTATACCTGGAAACGAAGAGGCTGACAGACTGGCAAAAGAGGGCGGACGACTACCACAGCCTGACATAGACATAACCTATAATGAGGCAAAGAGGTTGATAAAAAGCACTTATAGAACCAAATGGGAATCAGAGCATCCAGGCCATCAGAAGGATGATGCATATTACAAACTCGACCGAAGAGAACAAGTAGCAATCTTCAGACTCCGCACAGGACATAACAGGCTGAAATACCACTTGTTCAATAAACTAAAGATAGGAGATACCGATGAATGTAATTGTAGAACTGGAAAAATGACAGCAAAACATTTGCTGCAGGATTGCCCAACGTATGCAGAACAGAGAAAGATATTTTGGCCCACACCTGCTTCATTTGAGGACAAGCTCTATGGAGATATCAACAAGCTAAAGTTGACCGCAGCTTACTTTAAACTACATACAGGTTGACATTTAAAGGTGCATGAAGATCCCAGAGGCATGAAATGGAATATTGCTTGGATAGCAAATCCATTATGTGGAAAGTCCAAATCGAAAGCTCGCTGAGGTGGAAAAGTGTCCTAGTGGCACCAAATGGAATATTGCTTGGATAGCAAATCCATTACGTGGAAAGTCCGAATCAAAAGCCCATTGTGTGGGCTTCATAAAAGGTGGAAAAGTGTCCTAGTGGCATGAAATGGAATATTGCTTGGATAGCAAATCCATTACGTGGAAAGTCCGAATCAAAAGCCCACTGTGTGAGCTTCATAAAAAGGTGGAAAAGTGTCCTAGTGGCACGAAATGGAATATTGCTTGGATAGCAAATCCATTACATGGAAAGTCCGAATCGAAAGCTCACTGTGTGGATGTCATCTGCAGACTGCATACTTCTGGTTTCCGGAAGAACAGCCTATGGTGAACGGAAGGCCCAATATACGGAAGTGAGGCTAAGCAGCCATGTGCAGGACGTGACGATTCCTTGGGTGAGCCCAGTATCAGAGCGCTATGTATCGGCTCTGCAAGTATGGAAGCCTCCTTGGATGGCGGGGAATGCCCATGGTCTGCCCCTGCCTTCCCTTGAGGGCTGACCAGGATCTCTGGCTGTTCTATATGGGCCAGCTAGGATGGGGGATAACACCACAACAGTGAGAGTCAAACGTCCTAAGAAACCCCCGGGAAGGTTAACCCGGTCAACAAATGCCCGCAGAAGTCGGATGTGTCGGCCTAACGGCGCAAGAACGCAGCTCTGCTGTAAACAGGCACAACGCAATCACATCCGAAAAAAAAAAAACTCCGGATGAACGAAGAAGAAGAAGAAGAAGAAGTATGTGACAATGTACCCAACACAGAATGTTTATAGTATGTGACAATGTGCCCAACACAGAATGATTATAGTATGTGGCAGTGTACCCACAACAGAATGTTTATAGTATGTGACAATATACCCACAACAGAAAGTTTATGGTATGTGACAATGTACCCACAACAGAATGTTTATAGTATGTGACAATGTACCCACAACAGAATGTTTATAGTATGTGACAATGTACCCAACACAGAATGATTATAGTATGTGACAATGTACCCAACACAGAATGTTTATAGTGTGTGACAATGTACCCACAGCAGAATGTTTATAGTATGTGACAATGTGCCCACAACAGAATGTTTATAGTATGTGACAATGCACCCACAACATAATGTTTATAGTATGTGACAATGTACCCACAACAGAATGTTTATAGTATGTGACAATGTGCCCACAGCAGAATGTTTATAGTATGTGACAATGTACCCAACACATAATGATTATAGTATGTGACAGTGTACCCAACACAGAATGATTATAGTATGTGACAATGTGCCCAACACAGAATGATTATAGTATGTGGCAGTGTACCCACAACAGAATGTTTATAGTATGTGACAATATACCCACAACAGAAAGTTTATGGTATGTGACAATGTACCCACAACAGAATGTTTATAGTATGTGACAATGTACCCACAACAGAATGTTTATAGTATGTGACAATGTACCCAACACAGAATGATTATAGTATGTGACAATGTACCCAACACAGAATGATTACAGTATGTGACAGTGTACCCACAACAGAATGTTCTAGAGTATGTGACAATGTACCCACAACAGAATGTTTATAGTATGTGACAATGTACCCACAACAGAATGTTTATAGTATGTGACAATGTGCCCACAGCAGAATGTTTATAGTATGTGACAATGTACCCAACACAGAATGATTATAGTATGTGACAGTGTACCCACAACAGAATGTTCTAGAGTATGTGACAATGTACCCACAACAGAATGTTTATAGTATGTGACAATGTACCCACAACAGAATGTTTATAGTATGTGACAATGTGCCCACAGCAGAATGTTTATAGTATGTGACAATGTACCCAACACAGAATGATTATAGTATGTGACAGTGTACCCAACACAGAATGATTATAGTATGTGACAATGTGCCCACAACAGAATGTTTATAGTATGTGACAATGTACCCACAACAGAATGTTTATAGTATGTGACAATGTACCCAACACAGAATGATTATAGTATGTGATAGTGTATCCAACACAGAATGATTATAGTATGTGACAATGTGCCCACAACAGAATGTTTATAGTATGTGACAATGTACCCACAACAGAATGTGTATAGTATGTGACAATGTGCCCACAGCAGAATGTTTATAGTATGTGACAATGTACCCAACACAGAATGATTATAGTATGTGACAGTGTACCCAACACAGAATGATTATAGTATGTGACAATGTGCCCACAACAGAATGTTTATAGTATGTGACAATGTACCCACAACAGAATGTTTATGGTATGTGCCAATGTACCCACAGCAGAATGTTTATAGTATGTGACAATGTACCCAACACAGAATGATTATAGTATTTGACAATGTACCCACAACAGAATGTTTATAGTATGTGACAATGTACCCACAACAGAAAGTTTATTGTATGTGACAATGTACCCACAACAGAATGTTTATAGTATGTGACAATGTACCCACAACAGAATGTTTATAGTATGTGACAATGTACCCAACACAGAATGATTATAGTATGTGACAATGTACCCACAACAGAATGTTTATAGTATGTGACAATGTACCCACAACAGAATGTTTATTGTATGTGACAATGTACCCAACACAGAATGATTATAGTATGTGACAATGTACCCACAACAGAATGTTTATAGTATGTGACAATGTACCCAACACAGAATGATTATAGTATGTGACAATGTACCCAACACAGAATGATTATAGTATATGACAATGTACCCACAACAGAATGTTTATAGTATGTGAAAATGTACCCACAACAGAATGTTTATAGTATGTGACAATGTACCCACAACAGAATGTTTATGGTATGTGACAATGTACCCAACACAGAATGTTTATAGTATGTGACAATGTACCCAACACAGAATGATTATAGTATGTGACAATGTACCCAACACAGAATGGTTATAATATGTGACAATGTACCCAACACATAATGATTATAGTATGTGACAATGTACCCACAGCAGAATGTTTATAGTATGTGACAATGTACCCAACACAGAATGATTATAGTATGTGACAATGTACCCACAGCAGAATGTTTATAGTATGTGACAATATACCCACAGCAGAATGTTTATAGTATGTGTCAATGTACCCACAACAGAATGTTTATAGTATGTGACAATGTACCCACAACAGAAAGTTTATGGTATGTGACAATGTACCCACAGCAGAATGTCTATAGTATGTGTTGATTCTGAAAATATTATAACTAGAAAGGCCGTTGTCTGGAATCACAAGGCAAGAGACATAGAGAAAGACCTAAAGCTCATGGAATAGAGAAGAGGACAAAGATGAATAACACGGGGAGGACGTGGATAGAGCTGCAAAGGACACTTCAGAACAGGACGGCAGCTTGAGTGGGTTGGTTGGGGGATAATGTCCCACAGTGGGGCATAAAGTTAGTTGCATATCCTTTACAATACATCACAGCCAACCCCAGTATTTTTTAGCTGTTTGTGATTTCTTGGTAAGTTTACGCTCAGTAGTTTGCCAAA